>JBBYHO010024887.1:0-12004 GCA_038382025.1 Adansonia gregorii
AAAACTTCTCTTTCTACCATTTTTAGAGTTGAAGTTCATCGTTTATTTGAGATAAATATGGATTCACATAATAATTTCTTTTTTTTCCAATGATTGGGCACAATAAACATATTCCCCTCTTTGGGATAAATGATATTGATGCTTTGGTTTTATAAGAGAAACTTCTCGTTCTGCAGTTTCAAAAGAGAAACTTCTCTTTCTATAATTTTTGTAATTGAAGTTTGTCTTTCAATTGTCATAAACATAGATTCATATTATAATCTCCTTTCTTCTCATGATTAGGCACCATAAACACATTCTTCTCATTGGGATAAATGATTTTGATGCTTTCGTTTCATTAATAAAACTTCCCTTTCTACCATTTTTAGAATCGAAGGTCATCTTTCAGTTGGGTAAACATAGATTCACATAATAATTTCCTTTCTTTTCATGATTGGGGACCATAAACACAAGCTCCCCAATGGGTTAAACGATATTGATGCTTTGGTTTCAAAAGAGAAACTTCTTTTTTTACTATTTTTAGAATTAAAGCTCGTATTTCAATTATGATAAACATGGATTCACATAACAATCTCCTTTCCTTTTGTGATTGGGCACCATAAACACATTCTTCTCTTTGGGATAAATGATTTTGATGCTTCGATTTTAGAAGAAAAACTTCTCTTTCTACCATTTTTAGAATCGAAGTTCATCCTTCAATTGGGAAAACATGGATTCACATGATAATCAGCTTTCTTTTCATGATTAGGCATCATAAATATATTATCCTCATTGGGATAAATGATTTTGATGCTTTGGTTTCACAAGAGTAACTTCTCTTTCTAACATTTTTAGAATTGAAGTTTGTTTTCCAATTGGGATAAATAGGGATTCAGATAATAATCACCTTTCTTTTCATGATTGGGCACTACAAACACATTCTCATTGCTAGGATAAATGATTTTGTTGCTTTGGTTTCCTAAGAGAAACTTCTCTTGCTACCATTTTTAGAGCTAAAGTTCATCTTTCAATTAGGATAAACATGGATTCACATAATAATATCCTTTGTTTTCATGATTGGGGCGCTATAAATGCATAATCCTCATTGACATAAACGATATTGATGCTTTGGTTTCAAAAGAGAAACTTTTTTTTCTACCATTTTTAGAATTGAAGTTCGTCTTCCAATTGGTATAAACATGGATTCACAGAATAATCTCCATTCTTTTCATGATTAGGCACTATAAACACAAACACTTTTTTGGGATAAACGATATTGATGCTTTGGCTTCAAAAGAGAAACTTCTCTTTCCACAATTTCAAAAGAGAAACTTTTCTTTCTACAAGTTTTACAATTGAAGTTCGTCTTTTAATTGTGATAAATATGGATTCACATTATAATTTCTTTTCTTTTCCTGATTGGGCACCATAAACACATTTTCCTCACTAGATAAATGATTTTGATGCTTTGGTTTCATAAGAAAAACTTCTCTTTCTACCACTTTTAGAATTGAAGTTCATCTTTCAATTGGGATAAACATGGATTCATATAATAATATCCTTTCTTTTCATGGTTGGGCACTATAAATGCATTTTCCTTGTTGGGATAAATGATTTTGATGCTTTGGTTTCATAAGACAAACATCTTTTTTTGTTATTTTTAAAATGAAAGTTCATCTTTCATTTGGGATAAACATGGATTCACATAATAATCTCCATTCTTTTCATGATTTGGCACTATAAACACATGCTCCTCATTGGAATAAATGATATTGATGCTTTGGTTTCAAAATAGAAACTTCTCTTTCTACAATTTTTAGAGCTGCAGTTTGTCTTTTAATTGTGATAAAGTGGATTCACATAATAATCTCCTTACTTTTCATGATTGGGCACCATAAAGATATTCTCCTCATTGGGATAAATGATTTTGATTCTTTAGTTTCAGAAGAAAAACTTCTCTTTCTACCATTCTAGAATCGAAGTTTATCTTTCAATTAGGATAAACATGGGTTCACATGCTAATCACATTTCTTTTCCTGATTGGGCACTATAAACACATTCTCCTTATTGGGATAAATTATTTTGATTCTTTGGTTTCATAAGAAAAACTTCTCTTTCTGCCATTTTTAGAATCAAAGTTCATCGTTTAATTAGGTTAAACATGGATTCACATAATAATCTCCTTTCTTTTCATGATTGAGGGCCATTATCATATACTCCTCATTTTGATAAACGATATTGATACTTGGTTTCAAAAGAGAAACTTCTCTTTCCATAATTTTTGGAATTATAGTTTATCTTTTGATTATGATAAACATGGATTCACATTATAATCTCCTTTCCTTTCATGATTTGGCACCATAAACAAATTCTCCTCATTGGGATAAATGATTTTGATGCTGTGGTTTCACTAGAAAAACTTCCTTTTCTACCATTTTTTGAGTCGATGTTAGTCGTTCAGTTGGGTTAATCATGGATTCACATAATCATCTCCTTTCTTTCCATGATTGGGGACCATAAACACATACTCCTCATTGGGATAAATGATATTGATGCTTTGATTTCAAAAGAGAAACTTTTTTTCTTTTATTTTTAGAACTGAAGCTCATCTTTCAATTGTGACAAACATGGATTCCCATAATAATCTCCTTTCATTTCATGATTGAGCACCATAAACACATTTTCCTTATTGGGATAAATGATTTTGATGCATTGGTTTCAGAAAAAAAGCTTCTCTTTCTACCATTATTAGAATTGAAGTTTGTCTTTCAATTGGGATAAACATGGATTCACATAATAATCACCTTTCTTTTCATGATTGGGCACCATAAGCACATTCTCCTCATTGGAATAAATGATTTTGATGCTTTGGTTTCATAAGAAAAACTTTTCTTTCTACCATTTTTAGAATTAAAGCTCGATTTTTAATTAGGATAACAATAGATTCACATAATAATCTCCCCTCTTTTCATGATTAGGCACCATAAACAGATTCTTCTCATTGGGATAAATGATTTTTATACTTTGTATTCTTAAGAAAAGCATTTCTTTCTACCATTTTTAGAACTGAAGTTCACGTTTCATTTGGGATAAACATGGATTCACATAATAATCTCCATTCTTTTCATGATTGGGCTCTATAAAGACATTCTCCTCATTAGGATAAATGATTTTGATGCTTTGGTTTCAAAAGAGAAACTTCTCTTTCTACCATTTTTAGAATCAAACTTCTTCTTTCAATTGCAATAAACATGGATTCACATAATAATCACTTTTCTTTTCATGATTGGGTACCATAAACACATTCTCCTCATTAGGATAAATGATTTTGATGCTTTGGTTTCATAAGAAGAACTTCTCATTTTACCATTTTTAGAATTGAAAATCATCTTTTAATTGGGATAAACACGGATTCACGTTATAATCTCCTTTCTTTTCATGATTGGGCACTATAAACGCATTCTCCTTATTGGGATAAATGATTTTGATGCTTTGGCTTCATAAGAAAAACTTCTCTTTATGCCACTTTTAGAATCGAAGTTTATCTTTCAATTGGGATAAAGATGGATTCACATAATAATCTCCTTTCTTCTCATGATTGGGCACTATAAACATGCTCTCTTTGTAGGGATAAATGATTTTGATGCTTTAGTTTTAGAAGAAAACTTTTTTTTCTACCATTTTTAGAATCAAAGGTCGTCTATCAATTAGGTTAAACATGGATTTGCATAATAGTCTTCTTTCTTTTCATGATTAAGGACCATAAACACATGCTCCTTAATGGGTTAGACGACATTGATGCTTTGGTTTAAAAAAAAACTTCTTTTTTTACTATTTTTAGAATTGAAGCTCGTCTTTCAATTATGATAAACATGGATTCATAAAATAATCTCCTTTCCTTTCGTGATTGGGCACATAAACACATTTTTCTTATTGGGATAAATGATTTTGACACTTTGGTTTTAGAAGAAAAACTTCTCTTTCTACCATTTTTAGAATCGAAGTTCATCTTTTAGTTGGAATAAACATTGATTCACATAATAATCACCTTTCTTTTCACGATTGGGCACCATAAACACATTCTCCTCATTGGGATAAACGATTTTGATGCTTTGGTTTTATAAGAAAAACTTCTCTTTCTAACATTTTTAGAATCGAAGTTCATCTTTTACTTGGGATAAATATGGATTCACATAATAATAACTTTCTTTTCGTCATTGGGCACTATAAATACATTCTCATTGTTGGGATAAATGATTTTAATGCTTTTGTTTCATAAGAGAAGCTTCTCTTTCTACCATTTTTGGAATCAAAGTTCATCTTTCAATTGGGATAAACATGGATTCACATAATAATATCATTTCTTTTCATGATTAAGGTACTATAAATGCATTCTCCTTGTTGGGATAATGATTTTGATTCTTTGATTTCGTAGGAAAAACTTCCCTTTCTGCCACTTTTAAAGTTGAAGTTCATCTTTCATTTGGGATAAACATGGATTCACAAAAAAATCTCCATTCTTTTTATAATTGGGCACTATAAACACATACTCCTCTTTGGGATAAACGATATTGATGCTTTGGTTTCAGAAAAGAAACTTATCTTTCTACAGTTTTAAAAGAGAAACTTTTTTTCTACAAGTTTTAGAATTAAAATTTGTCTTTCAATTATGATAAATATGGATTCACATTATAATCTTCTTTCTTTTCCTAATTGGGCACCATAAACACATTTTCCTTATTGGGGTAAATGATTTTGATGCTTTGGTTTCATAAGAAAAACTTCTATTTCTACCATTTTTAGAATTGAAGTTTATCTTTCAATTGGGATAAACATGGATTCACATAATAATATCCTTTCTTTTCATAATTAGGCACTATAAACGCATTTTTCTTGTTAGGATAAATGATTTTGATGCTTTGGTTTCATAAGAAAAACATCTCTTTCTGCCATTTTTGGAATGGAAGTTCATCTTTTATTTGGGATAAACATGGATTTACATAACAATCTCTATTCTTTTCATGATTGGGCACTATAAACACATGCTCCTTATTAGGATAAATGATATTGATGCTTTGCTTTAAAAATAAAAACTTCTCTTTCTAAAATTTTTAGAACTGATGTTTGTCTTTCAATTGTGATAAACGTGGATTCACATAATAATCTCCTTATTTTTCATGATTAGGCACCAAAAAGACGTTCTCCCTATTGGGATAAATGATTTTGATGCTTCGATTTCAGAAGAAAAACTTTTCTTTCTATCACTCTAAAGTCAAAGTTCATTTTTCAATTGGGATAAGCATGGATTCGCATACTCATCACCTTTCTTTTCATGATTGGGCACTATAAACACATTCTCATTGTTGGGATAAATTGTTTTGATGCTTTGGTTTCATAAGAAAAACTTTTCTTTCTACCATTTTTAGAATCAAAGTTCATTGTTCAATTGGATTAAACTTGGATTCAGATAATAATCTTCTTTCTTTTCATGATTGAGGACCATAATCACATACTCATCATTGGGATAAATGGTATTGATGCTTTGGTTTCAAAAAAGAAACTTTTCTTCCTTCAACTTTTAGAATTGAAGTTTGTCTTTCAATTGTGGTAAACATGGATTTACATAATAATCTCCTTTCTTTTCATGATTTGGCACCGTAAACACATTTTTCTCATTGGGATACATGATATTAATGCTTTAGTTTTATAAGAAAAACTTCCCTTTGTACTATTTTTAGAATCAAAGTTCGTCTCTTAATTAGGTTGAACATGGATTAACATAATAATCTCCTTTTTTTTCATGATTGGGCATCGTAAACACACACTCCTTATTGGGATAAATGATTTTGATGCTTTGGTTTCATAAGAAAAACTTCTTTTTCTACTATTTTTAGAATCAAAGTTCATCTTTTAATTAGGATAAGCATGGATTCGCATAATAATCTCCTTTTTTTTCATGATTGGGCACTATAAATACATTTTACTTGTTAGGGTAAATGATTTTGAAGCTTAAGTTTCATAAGAAAAACTTTCCTTTTTACCATTTTTAGAATTGAGGTTTATCTTTTAATTACGATAAACATAGATTCACATAATAATCTTCTTTCTTTTCATGATTGGCCATCATAAATACATTGTCCTCATTGGGATAAATGATATTGATGCTTTGGTTTCATAGGAAAAGCTTCTTCTTCTACCATTTTTAGAATTGAAGTTTGTCTTTCAAGATAAACATGGATTCACAATATAGTCTCCCTTCTTTTCATGATTGGGCACTATAAATGCATTTTCTTTGTTGGGATAAATGATTTTGAAGCTTGGTTTCATAGGAAAAACTTCTTCTTTTACCATTTTTGGAATCGAAGTTCATCTTTCTATTACGATAAACATAAATTCACATAATAATCTCTTTTCTTTTCATGATTGGCCACCGTAAACACATTATCCTCATTGGGATAAACGATATTGATGCTTTGGTTTCATAGGAAAAACTTCTCTTTCTACCATTTTATAATTGAAGTTCATCTTTCAATTGGGATAAACATGGATTCACATAATAGTCTCCCTTCTTTTCATGATTAGGCCCTATAAACACATTCTCCTCATGATGCTTTAGTTTCTTAAGAAAAACTTCTCATTCTACCATTTTTAAAGTTTATGTTCATCTGTCGATTTGGACAAAGATGGATTCATATATAATCTCCTTTCATTTCAGGATTGGGCACCATAAACATATTCTCCTTATCAGGATAAATGATATTAATGCTTTGGCTTCATAGGCAATACTTCTCTTTCTACAAATTTTAGAATTAAAGTTCGTCTTTCAATTATTATAAACATGGATTCACATGATAATCTCCTTTCTTTTCACGATTACACACCATAAACATATTCTCCTCATTAGGATAAATGATTTTGATGCCTTGGTTTCATAAGAAAAACTTCACTTTCTGCCATTTTAGAATTGAAGTTCATCTTTCAATTGGGATAAAAATGGATTCACATAATAATCTCCTTTCTTCTCATGATTTGGCACCATAACACATTCTCCTCATTGGGATAAATGATACTTATGCTTTGGTTTAATAAGAAAAACTTCTCTTTCTACCATTTTTAAAATTAAAGTTCATTTTTCATTTAGGATAAACATGGATTCAATTAATAATCTCTTTTTTTTTTCATGATTGGGCACTATAAACACATTCCCCTCTTTGGGATAAATGATATTGATGCTTTGGTTTCATAAGAAAAACTTCTCTTTCTGCCATTTTTAGAATTAATTTTTGTCTGTTGATTTGGGCAAACATGGATTCACATAAGAATCTCCTTTTATTTCATGATTGGGCACCATAAACACATTTCCCTCATTAGGATAAATGATATTAGTGCTTTGGTTTCATAAGAAAACTTCTCTTTCTTACATTTTTAGAGTTGAAGTTCGTCTTTCAGTTGGGATAAACATGGATTCACATAATAATCTCCTTTTTTTCATGATTGGGCGCTATAAACACATTCTCCTTGTTGGGGTAAAGGATTTTGATGCTTTGGTTTCATAAGAAAAACTTGTCCTTTTACCGTTTTTAGAATCGAAGTTTATCTTTCAATTATAATAAAAATGGATTCACATAATAATCTCTTTTCTTTTCGTAATTGGGCACTGTAAACACATTATCTTCATAGGGATAAATGATAATGATGTTTTGGTATCATAAGAAAATCTTCTCTTTCTATAATTTTTAGAGTTGACATTCATCGTTCAATTAGGATAAACATGGGTTCACATAATAGTCTCCCTTCTTTTCACAATTGGGCACCATAAACACAGTTTCCTCATTAGGATAAATGATATTGATGCTTTAGTTTCTTAAGAAAAACTTGTCTTTCTACCATTTTTAGAATTAATGTTCGTCTGTCAATTTGGACAATCATGGATTCACATATAATCTCCTTTCATTTCATGATTGGGCACCATAAACACATTCTCCTCATTGGGATAAATGATATTGATGCTTTGGTTTCATAAGAAAAACTTTTCTTCCTACCATTTTTAGATTTGAAGTTCATCTTACAATGGGGATAAACATGGATTCACATAATAATCTCCATTCCTTTCATGATTGGGCATTGTAAACACACTCTTCTCATTTGGATAAATGATTTTGATGTTTTAATTTGATAAGAAAAACTTTTCTTTCTACCAGTTTTAGAATCATAGTTCATCTTTTAATTGTGGTGAACATGGATTCATATAACAATCTCCTTTCTTTTCATGATTGGGCTCCATAAATACATTCTCCTTGTTGGGATAAATGATATTGATGTTTTAGTTTCATAAGAAGAACTTTTTTTTATCATTTTTAGAATTAATGTTCGTCTGTCGATTTGGACAAGCATGGATTCATATATAATCTCCTTTCATTTCATGATTAGGCACCATAAACATATTCTCCTCATTGGGATAAATGTTATCGATGCTTTGGTTTCGTAAGAAAAACTTTTCTTTCTACCAGTTTTAGATTTGAAGTTCATCTTCCAACTAGGATAAACATGGATTTACATAATAATCTCTTTACTTTTCATAATTAGGCACTGTAAACACATTCTCCTCATTGGGATAAATGGTTTTGAAGCTTTGGTTTTATAAGAAAAACTTCTCTTTCTACCTTTTTAAGAATCAAAGTTCGTCTCTCAATTGGGATAAACATGGATTCACATAATAATCTCCTTTCTTTTCATGATTGGGCACAATAAACACATCCTCATGTTGGGATTAACGATTTTGATGCTTTGGTTTCAGAAGAAAAACTTGTCTTTCTATCATTTCTAGAACCGAAGTTTATCCTTCAATTAGGATAAGCATGGATTCATATAATAATCTCATTTCTTTACACGATTGGCATTATAAACACATCCTCATTATTAGGATAAATGATTTTGATGCTTTGGTTTTATAAGAAAAACTTCTTTTTCTACTATTTTTGAAATCGAAGTTCATCTTTCAATTGGGATAAACATAGATTCACATAATAATCTTCTTTCCTTTAATGATTGGGCACTATAAACATGTTCTCCTTATTGGGATAAACGATTTTGATGCTTTGGTTTTATAAGAAAAACTTCTCTTTCTACCATTTTTAGAATTAAAGTTCGTCTTTTAGTTGGGATAAATGTGGATTCACATAATAATCTCCTTTCTTTTTATGATTGGGCACTATAAACACATTTTCTTTATTGAAATAAATGATATTTATGATTTGCTTTCATAAGAAAAACTACTTTTTGTACCATTTATGGTCTTGAAGTTCATCTTTCATTTGGGATAAACATGGATTCACATAATAATCTACTTTCATTTCATTATTGGGCACTATAAACACATTCTCCTTATTGGGATAAACAAATTTGATGATTTGGTTTTAGATAAAAAACTTCTCTTCCTACTATTTTTAGAGTCGAAGTTCATCTTTCAAATGGGTTAAACATGGATTCACATAGTAATCTCTTTTCTTTTAAAGATTAGACACTGTAAACACATCCTCGTTGTTAGGATAAATGATTTTGATGCTTTGGCTTTTTTAAAAAAAACTTTTCATTCTACGATTATTAGAATCGAAGTTTGTCTTTCAATTGGGATAAACATGGTCTCACATAATAATCTCTTTTTTTTTTTCATGATTGGGCACAATAAACACATCCTCATTGTTGGGATAAATGATTTTGATGCTCTAGTTATATAAGAAAAACTTGTCTTTCTAACATATTTAGAATTGAAGTTCGTCTTTTAATTAGGATAAGCATGGATTCACATAATAATCTCATTTTTTTTCACGATTGGGCATTATAAAGTCATCCTTATTGATGCGATAAATGATTTTGATGCTTTGGTTTCAGAAGAAAAACTTCTTCTTCCACCATTTTTAGAATCAAAGTTCATCTTTCTATTTGGTTAAACATGGACATAATAATATCCTTTCTTTTCATGATTGGGCACCAAAAACACATTCTCTTTATTGAGATAAATGATATTTACGATTTGTTTTCATAAGAAAAACTTCTCTTTCTACCATTTTTAGAATCGAAGTTCATCTTTTAACTGGAATAAACATGGATTCATGTAATAATATACTTTTTTTACATTATTGGTCACCATAAACACATTCTTCTCATTAGGATAAATGATTCTAATGCTTTTGTCTTATAGGAAAAACTTCTCTTTCTACCATTTTCAGAATTGAAGTTCGTCTTTCAATTAGGATAAACATGGATTCACAAAACAATCTCCTTTCTTTTCATGATTAGGCACTGTAAACACATCCTCATTGTTGTGATAAATGATTTTGATGATTTGGTTTTATAAGAAAGACTTTTTTTCTACCATTTTCAGAATCGAAGTTCATCTTTTAACTGGGATAAATATGGATTCACGTAAGAATCTCTTTCCTTTTCATGATTGGGCACACATCCTCATTGTTGGGATAAATGATTTTGATGCATTGGTTTTATAAGAAAAACTTTTCTTTCTACCATTTTTGAAATTGAAGTTCATCTTTCAATTGGGATAAACTTGGATTCACATAATAGTCTCCTTTCTTTAAATGATTGGCCACTATAAACATGTTCTCCTTGTTGGGATAAACGATTTTGAAGCATTGGTTTTATAAGAAAAACTTCTCTTTCTACCTTTTTAAGAATCAAAGTTCGTCTTTCAACTGGGATAAACATGGATTCACATAATAATCTCCTTTTTTTTCATGATTGGGCACAATAAACACATCTTCATTGTTGGGATTAATGGTTTTGATGCTTTGGTTTCAGAAGAAAAACTTGTCTTTCTACCATTTCTAGAATCGAAGTTCGCCCTTCAATTAGGATAAGTATGGATTCACATAATAATCTTATTTCTTTACACGATTGGGCATTATAAACACATCCTCATTATTGGGATAAATGAATTTGATGCTTTGGTTTTATAAGAAAAACTTTTCTTTCTACCATTTTTGAAATCGAACTTTATCTTTCAATTGGGGTAAACATGGATTCACATAATAATCTCCTTTTTTTAATGATTAGGCACTATAAACATGTTCTCCTTATTGGGATAAACGATTTTGATACTTTGGTTTTATAAGAAAAACTTTTCTTTCTACCATTTTTAGAATTAAAGTTCGTCTTTCAGTTGGGATAAATGTGGATTCACATAATAATCTCCTTTCATTTTATGATTGAGCACTATAAACACATTCTCTTTATTGAAATAAATGATATTTATGATTTACTTTCATAAAAAAAACTACTCCTTGTACCATTTATAGTCTTGAAGTTCATCTTTCATTTGGGATAAACATGGATTCACATAATAATCTCCTTTCACTTTATTATTGGGCACTGTAAACACATTCTCCTCATTGGGATAAACAACTTTGATGCTTTGGTTTTAGATTAAAAAAACTTCTCTTTCTACTATTTTTAGAGTCGAAGTTCGCCTGTCAAATGGGTTAAACGTGGATTCACATAATAATCTCTTTTTTTTTCATGATTGGGCACAATAAACACATCCTCATTGTTGGGATAAAAGATTTTGATACTTTGGTTATATAAGAAAAACTTGTCTTTCTAACATATATAGATTTGAAGTTCATCTTTCAATTAGGATAAGCAAAGATTCACATAATAATCTCATTTCTTTTCACGATTGGGCACTATAAAGACGTCCTCATTGATGGGATAAATGATTTTAATGCTTTGGTTTTAGAAGAAAAACTTTTCCTTCTTCCATTTTTAGAATTAAAGTTCATCTTTCTATTTGGTTAAACATGGACATAATAATATCCTTCCTTTTCATGACTGGGCACCATAAATATATTCTCTTTATTGAGATAAATGATATTTACGATTTGCTTTCATAAGAAAAACCTTTCTTTGTACCATTTTTAGAGTTGAAGTTTGTCTTTTGTTAGCTATATTAGCTTTGAATTAATCTTAGTTTTGATATAACTAAAACTTAAGCTTAATTAGCTTGTGTTTA
>JBBYHO010024928.1:0-12001 GCA_038382025.1 Adansonia gregorii
TGATTTCTTTCATTTATCCAAGAAATAAATATAATCTTCAAAGATAATTATTCAATCTTTCAAACTCTTAACCCAAGTAGAACTTAATCTTTCAACTTCTTCTAGTGTGATCAACGTTCTTCAAGATCAACTTATTAGAATTCAAAGCCTGCACAAATTCCCTAACTTTGCCAATTTCTGCTTCTTTTGTATTTTTCATCCAATTAAATCTTGCAAAATAAAAAGGAAAAATAAATGCTTATGATAATAAAAAAAATAACTAGGAAAGAATAAATAAAAAAATAATTTATATAAAATTAAGCACTTATCACTCGATGCAGTGTAGTGGCTCCTACAAATCCCATATATGTAACTGTAAGTGTATAGTGGTTGCTAAGATACATCGTCACTCCACTATGGTGTAAACTAGTTGTTGGTTGAATCTGCAGTATGCTAGTTCATTGACTCCAACAAAGAACATTGGACTTCGAGACTCTTTGCTTTCTCGTTTTGATTTACTGTTTATTGTATTGGATCAAATGGAAGCTGATAATGATCATCAAATCTCTGAGCATGTCTTGAGCATGCACCTGTTTCGCTCTGCTATTGATGGAGGTAGGCAAAAAGTCTTCTTGTGTGCTTGAAGCCCGATTGCACATATTCATCTACTAAGGTAATTAATATAATGCAGGCGACGCAGCTCTTGGTGGACGTTCAAGATATGGAAGAGAAGATGAAGTGCCGACTTATCTGTTTTTGTCAAGTATAATAACCGAACGCCACATGGTTGAAAAAGATAAAGAGGTCAGAAGCGTGGTACTCTTACCATAAAGTTCCTCAAAAAGTCTATTTTTTTCAAAGCACAGGATTCAGCCTCAGCTGACTGATGAGGTTGTGACTATTCTTTTCTTTTACTATATATAAATTTTATATTTATTTATTTATTTATTCATGTCATTTGAACTATCTGTTAGTGTTCTTTTTTCTTCTCTTTTAATCAATGTAAATGCTCTGCATGCTGATTCTGCAATATCTTCTCTAAAAGAAAGCCTGATTACCTGTTTACTTGTCACCCTGGCCATCTGTAAGACTGTAACTTATTATCCGCGGCTTACTCTAAAATTTCTCTTCTGCAGGCTTCAGAACACATTGCAACAGCTTATGCAGAGCTCAGAAATGCCAGTTCTGGTCATCAACCAACAGACAACTAGATGTACTTACCTCAATTGGTAATTCGAATACTCTGATTTGTATTTGTAGACTGGCGGAACCCTTCCAATCACAGCTAGAACCTTGGAAACCATAATTCGTCTGTCAACTACTCATGTAAAATTGAAGTTAAGCAGAAAGATTTATCATTTCCATCAGAAAAAGCAGTCTTCCTGTAATGTGATAGTATTTAGGATCCGGACCATGTTCATTGTAGAATTTTTATTTCCCAACACTTGCTTTTTTTACTTCACTTTAAATTCAATCTTTGATACTTGGATCAACTGTGACCAAAACTAATATGGTGAGTGTTTACATGTTTTTGAATTGCATTTTTGGCCCTTGATTTTGGCTGCTTCACTATTTCCTTTTATATGCATTTTGGGTTTATGCATTTTTATTCATGCTTCTATGTATCATGGCAGGTTAGGAAAATGGATGTTGAAGCTGCTCTGAAAATTCTAAATTTTGCTATTTATCATAAAGAATTGACAGAGATGGAGGAGCGTGAACAAGAATGACAAGGAGAAACAAAAAATCACAGGGCTGATCATCAAGGGAAAGCATGCGATTAGCCTTTCGGAAAAAGATGTGGATTCTACAAAAGTCGTTACTTACAATTGAAAAATAAATATTGCTTATAAGCAGTTTACTTGACCTTATAATGTTGAGACTTTATTTTCTTTTTATAGACTTACTCTGAAAATTAGCAAAGGATCAATATTTGTCCTGACATTGTTAACCTTCGCTTCTTTTGCTTTAATTAGCCCATCTTCAGATCCTATGTAAGTAAATGACCCTCCAACAGTCCAGCAGCCCACTGCTTTTGACTCTCTTCATCTCTTGAAAGGTCAGAGTCCTCATAAACAGTTCAATTACGAGTTAAAACATGCTTTATCCCCCAAAATCAGTTCTATTCTATTGTTTAATGGGTTCATTTTAAATTTTTTCTTGTATCTCCTTGTTAATGGATTGCGGAATAGAAGAATTTAAAGCTATATTTGGTCAGCATATGCATGCAAGCCACAAGAATACTATATCTATTTCAGAAGCAGAGGATGTGGTCAACACCGGAGCAGGTTCCTTTATTCAAGGGCAGAGATCATCTCTTACATCAGAGATAATGTTGTTGATATATGGTTGTTGGGATGTGAATACTGATATGAAGTTCTCATATTTTAAATGATGAATGGCATTCTTTTGTTCCCTTGTTATTTGGTACAACATTTTGAAACTCATATCCACTCGTAGTTAACACGACGAGTTTACATGTCTTTTATTCCAATTTACCAAAATATAGGAAGACTATGTAGCAACAGGCACTTTTTCACGAACTTCAGAAACTGCAAGACGATAATTTATTGATGATAGATGGGCAAACAGTGCATATGATAGTATGAGATGTCTGGGAAGACCTGGTTTGATCAAACAAAGCAGGTAGGCAGGTAAGGAGCAGCTTTCTGTCATGCAGTCTCGTCACGGGCATTTTGAGACTAGGGATGCATCCCGTTCAGTTTGGCATGGACGTCTTGGTTTTCAGAATTAATGATTTATTCTAAGATTGCCTTAAAAAAAATGATGCTTGGCTTGTAACTGATAGGTGAACTGAGAAGTGCTCCGAATTAGCTTATATGTATTAGAATTTGATATCACCTGTCACTTTCACATCTGTTGACTGTATAATAATTCGTTAATGAGGTCTTAAGTTATGTAAATACCATTAACATTGAGAGGACCAAAAGCAAAAAGTTGAAAACCCTTTTTTTTTCCTGTTAAGGTGCAAAACCTATTTATTCGTCATAAATCATAACCAGTGGCATGCCTTCATAAATTTCTAATTATCCAATGTATTTGTGGGAACTGTGATCACTGAGATGATTTGACATGTAATGACCTAAAAAGAACAACAAATATTTCGGTGTCCACCGTCCACAATGCCAGTTTGCTTGTAACAATCTTAAGAAATACAGGAAAAAAAAACTTGAGAAAAGAAAGAAAGAAAGAAAAATGATTTGAACAATATTCACCAAGTTAAAAGAAATACGAAGGAATTAAATTCAAAAGAACCATGCAACCATTGAAGCTATGGCAGCAAGTGCAGCAGGAACAACCAGAGGCACTCCAGCACTTTCCATTGGGGACGGTGCAATCCCCCCTTGATCTTCCCTCAAAGCTGTGACTCCGGTGGTGAAAACAGCAAGAACCATGATGTAGGCAATCAAAACCATGGCCATTTTGCTACCCTCCATTTCTGACCACAACTCAACTAACAGATGCAACTGCTAAGAATATTACAAAGTCAGAGAAGCTATCTGAAGCGAGCCTGTCTTTTGAGCATGTCTGAAATGAAGAGCTTTCAAATGTTTTTATAGGCAAATATTTTGCCAATAATCAGGCATTTGCCAGCTATGTTTTTTTGGCTTAACCACAAACAAAATCATTAGAAGCCAATGTGTTTTCAGCCTTTTTTTTCTTTCCCTCTCTCACTCTTTTAAACTCTGTACCAGCCTGGACTGACTATATAACGGCACATTACACATAATTTACAATCATGGAAATTAAATTGAACTGATTTAAATATATACAATATTCCAGGAAAGTTTTTGCTAACTCCCACTTGCTAGTTTTCAGCATTATTTAATGCAGTTTCGGTTGAAGTACTCGGGGAAACTTTATCTTTATGTGACAGACTGATTATCTTTGCAGAGTCTTTAAATATTGATTACTCCATTTAAAGATGAAGTGCCAAAGTTTTTGAATTTAGAAATGGAATATCATGACATTATACAGGAATCTTAAGGCATAATTTAACATATAAGTAACGTGGTTAGTAGCCTACAAACATAAATTAGGTAGAAAAATATGATTAAATCATTAGATTGGCGATGGGTTGGTTGGCATCTCTCATTGTAATTTTCCTGCTTTTGGGAGCAGAATACACTTTAGCAGTTGGAAGCAACAGCTGCATCTTTTCCTTCTCATTGTTTTCTAGTACCCCGAATATTATTAGGTAATAAAGTTTTTCACCTTCATTAGCGGGTAAAAGCCGTTACATTTCTCATTTATATATATATATATATATATTAAGAGAATACAATAATTTTTTAATTTTTTTGTGAAGTTGAGGAACTTCACCGCCAATATATTGATAATCATGTTTGAAAAACTCAAATCGAACCAATGAGTTGAGCTGGTTTAATCAGAAATCAAAAATTTATCTGGTACGAAGTTATATAAAGAACCAATTTTAATTGAATCGGCCTAAAAATAATTCAATTGCTAAAAAAACTATTAAAAACCCAAAAAACTTGAAAAAAATTAAAAATTACATCGTTAAAGCCAAATGCAAATTTTTATTTATAATTTATAATATTTAATATTTATTTATATATTTAAAATTTTATTTAAATGAACGAATCGATTTAATAAATAACTAAAGATCATACCGTTTTGACCTTCAGTTTGATTTTTTTCAATTATGGTGAAAATAATACTGTTGGTTCTTGCATAGCATGTAATTTGCCTACCCTGTTGTAATTGTGCCAAAGCCCAAATAGAGGTCCATTAGAAACAGTAGGCCCAAGTTACATAAAGGAAGGCTAGAATTTAGTCTGGTCCAAAGAAATTCTCACCAAAACTGGGTTTGATAACCCAACAATAAATTGGATAAATTGGCACGTTTCTTTGCTTGGCAAAATCGAGTTCCAGTCTGCATGGAAAAGGACCACGTAGGGCGAGCATGGAGGGACCAACCCCAGGTGGAATGAAGTGGGTGAAGGTGGAGCGCCACGGCAAAGCATGCGGAAGAGAGAACGATGTGTTGGCGAAGGCTCTGGACGTTGACGCATACGCTCAAGGGTTTTGCTTAGCGATGGGTTGAAAGGATGGGTTTTCTTTTCTTTCTTCAAGACCCAAAAAAAATGCCAGTTCACGTCGTTGGCAAAATATGTGGCTTATATATTTAGCTTATTTGATTATAATTAAATTTGATAATTTTAAATACAATATAAAAATATAATATACGAATAATATATTTTAATTATGTATAAATTTTATATAATTTTATTGATATATTTATAATACAAAATTTTTTTGTTATAAATGCGTAAACACGCATAATATGTATAAGATACTATTAAGACACTATTAATTAATCGTGTCGTAAACGTATAATCGTGTCACGTCTATCTATTTATATGCTTAAGACATGATTAATTAATCATGCCGTAAACATATAGATATATCCATCGTATTTGTTAACACGTTTAACGTGTCATAAATGGATAAACACGTTTAAATTAACAAATTTATATATAAGATACGTTAATTTTTAATATAATTATATAATATATATATAACCTATAAATATTATTTTAAACTTTTAACTAAAAAACTTATTTAATATATAAAAACTATTTTAAGCATTTAATTAATATTTATTTTATTTTAGTTATTAACAATAATATCACTGTTAAGATAAAGGTTAAATATAATCAATATGATTTATCCGTATAATTTTTAATAAATTATGATTATAATTTATAAATAATTACTTAAACGTAATATAATATTAATATAAAAATAATATATCATCATTCTATAAACTAATTAAAGTATAGGTTCAATTTTATTAATTCATAATAAAATAGGTTTCATACTTTAAATATAATATTAAATTATTAAGTTGATTATATATTTGCAGTATGCTACTAATTCATTATTATTAGTAGTAAATAGTAAATTAGTAATTAAAATATATGATGCACTAATTCATGTTAATAAGTTACTATATTAATTTTAACAAATTTTTTATATATTTTAAAATTATGGCTCTTAATTGTATGAATTGTAATTTGTGATTTGTGAAGAGACAATTAGAAAGTGAAATAACTGCAAAATGAAAGAAAAAAAGTTGATTGGTAAATTGGCTAACAATGTTCATCTAATTCAAGTTTTAATCGTGTTTTCATGTTATTCATGTTATAATAATGTTATGTCATATTAGACATCAACGATTAATTTTAATAGTGTCATAATCATGTATGTCGCGTATAATATGAATACAAATGATATCGTATTCATATTTTAAAATTTAATATAATTAATTAATTATATTGTATTAAAAATAAAATACGACACATAACACGATATGATGGCACGAATCGCCAAGTATAGTTATACTTAATTTTCATGGGTTTTTAAAAAAAATAATATATTAATATTGAGATTACGGCAGCAATCATCGTATGACTCCGTGGCCCAATGGATAAGGCGCTGGTCTACGGAACCAGAGATTCTGGGTTCGATCCCCAGCGGAGTCGTTGATCAAATTTATAGAAATTTTGTTTGGCCTTTACACTTCTATTGAATTTTAGGATAAAAGTTTGCTTAAATTTGGCCGTAGGCTTTTAGGCTCCAGAGCTCACTCAATAGAAATGAGGCTGGACTACGGAAACCGGAACTTTTGAGTTCGATCCCGAATCGCTTGCATCTTCTACGTATATAATTTCATAATTCTGCCTCTGTTTCCTGAGTATAAACGGATCTGTAACAACAAGCCATTGCTTCAAATCACTACCCATGAAATAAAAGAAATCTATTGGTATTCTCTACGGCCTACCACCCACAATCGGACGGCCGGAGAAAGATTGTAAACCGTTGGCCGGAAACGTATCTGAGATGCATGACTGTAGATAGACAAAGAGAGTGGGGTGGATGACTCCCTCTAGTCGAATTGTGGTACAGCACCTTCCACTCTTCTACTAACACCATCCCTTACGAGGCATCCCAAGGGCAACGACAACCTCCTGTGTATATCCCTTACCTGCCCAGGACAGTCTAAAGTGGCCACGATTGATAGAAGCTGCCAGGGAAGCTGCTACTACGTACTACATGACAAGAGCTGAAAATAGAATGAGACTTGCAGAGGGGCAATTCCAAAGAGGGCAGAATGGGTTTATCTCAAGTTACAACCTTACAGACAATACACGGTGACACATAGAGCAAATTTGAAGTTAGCCAGGGAAATAGTTTGGACCTTTCCTCATCTTGGAGAAAATTGGTCCAGTGGCGTATGAGCTGCAACTTTCACCTGGGTCTCTCGAGCGAACCCTACCTTCCATGTTTCACAGTTGAAGAAACACCATCTCAACCCCATTTGCGATTCTCTTTGCCGATGGAACCATTGCTTGAACCACTGGATATCTCAGCCAGGAGGTTCAGCAAAAAGAGGGAACTGTTCCATAACAGAGGTTTTGGTCCAGTAGTCTAAAATGGTAGCTACTGCACGACCTTCGGCAGCAATATCTAAAGTTTAATCCTAGAGGATTAAGATTTTCGTTCCACGGGGGAGTTTCTTGTACAAATCAGAATTCATGTTAGTTAAAGTTAGTTGACAAGGGAATCGGGTTTTTTGTATGGATCGAATTCGGACTGTATTAGGAGGCCCATATTGTTTGTTGTTGGAAGGCCGAGTCATATGAGCTGTTATGTTTCTTTATCTTATCTGTTATTTTCATCATTTTGTACAATTTGTTTTCCCTCTCCCTTCACCTTTCCTTCTTCCTGTATTCTCTGAATCTGACCCCATTTCTGCTTAACTTTCTTCTGTTTTTGTTCTTTCTTGACTGAGCTTAACAGCTCGTTAACAGAATTTGCTGATCATTCTTTTTTTAAGAAACGAAATGAAAATTTTCTTCTGCGATTGTAAAGCTGTCTCCAAAAACCAAAATTCCCAAGGATAAAAAGATCTCGATTGTGGAGTGCCCCATTCTCCCAGATTGTCTGTCTTTTTTCTTTTTTACCTTAAATTTTGGAAAAAGAAAATCTATTTTGACCCCAACTATTTATTCTCTTACCCATGATTTTCCTTTTGGATTTTCTTTTTGGAATACAGGGAAGAACTTGGAAGTTTGCATTGATAAAGGAATAAAAACCATTTTTCTTTGATATTTTCATGAGAATCGATCACTTTTTCTAGGAAAGAACCACAATAAAAGTGTTAAGAAGTCTTACGAACTAACAGAATTGAGCAGTTAAATGGTCTTCGTTTTCTAAGTCAAAAGAAAAAGAAAAAAGGGTTAACTAATTGGTAAAACCACTTGAATTAAGTAAACCTTTTGCACATCTGATGTCCATTAGTATTCAATCAACAAGAAATTAAAAAGAAATATTAATAATTTATCATTCATTCATCAGGATCCGGCTATAACAAGTTTACAAACTTCAATTACATTTCTCAAACATAATCACACTATGTATATATATACCTGCAGTTTCTCATTTTCCTATTAGCCCCAACCTAAAAATCCAAATTTTCAATACAAAAATAAAAAAATGATAGTCATTGATCATACTCCTCTTTTTGATATTCCATCAATTAGTATTTTTCAAGGTGTGTGCTTTTTTTATCAGCATGGAAGGCATCAAAAAGTGAGAATATGAAACTTGCTTTTGACTCCTTAGATAAAGAGATCATCAGTTTTGAAATCACACGAAAAGGAATCCAAAGGTTAGTCAAACAAATTCCCAAGTGCATTACGTTTGGGACATGGTTCAGGCAACAAAACCTTTTGCTTTTGGTTATCCCTTACATTCTCTTGATCAGAAGGTGGTGGGGTTGGGCGGTGCTGGGAGTTGCTTAAGATCAGCCCTTGTTTTTGTATATAATCCCATTTGTCTTGGAAGAGATAAAAGAAAGCAATGAAAGAGATTTCAGCAGTGAAAAGTATAGTCCAAATGCCAGTACTTCTTGAAGTTTTCATATGGTAGGCACTTAAACCGGTGTAGATGTTAATGATCCCCATCATTGATATTACTGTTCCAAGCATCCAATGTATTAAGTACCATGTGCTTCTTCTTTTTTTTCCTCTGCAAGAAAAAATGAAAAAGATGAACAAAGCAAAATTATAAAGGGAAGAAGAATTTGCTGAATCAATCGCTTTCAAAAGTGTGAGAGAAGAAATTGTTAAAAATTGAATTGATGATTGATGAGTTACCTAGGAGGCCTGAAAAAGCCAATCAAGGCTTGCATCCAAATGGCACCATAAAGGGCTAGACCTAATCTTTGGTGGTTGTTATTGAATGAATTCTCGAAATTCTTTATGGACATTACAGCTCCAATTGTTGCAAGAAGCACTGCAAGTATCTGCCCAACGAAACCCCCCCCCCCAACAAAAGAAAAAAAGAGCTAAAAAACCAAGAAGAAATCAAGTAAACGAATCCATAAGAATAACTAGCTATTTGCAAAGGAAAAAAAGGGGTAAAACATGAAAGATATAGCTTTAAAGTAATTCAGACCCTTAACTAGTTACTAAATTTAAGAGGAAAATTAATATAATAATAATCATTTAAATATGCAGACGTGCATTACTGACTAATGAGCAAACCAAGCAAGCTAAACAAAACATTAACGGATGATATGATGATTCCGACAAGTAAAGCACATGATCTTCTTTCGTCTTAATCAAGTCTTCATGATAAATATGATTAAGTTGGTTTAGATCAGTAACTAGAAAAGGAAAAAGAAAAAAAAAACATGGGCTGTTTGAAGAAATTGAAAAAATGGTGGACAAGACAGCATCATTAAAGTGAAACGTGGGTTGTAATATTGGTGAAATAAAACAGACAAACAGCACCTATCTGATCTTACCTTTTCACCCAAACAAGAGTTATCATCTGCAGCTTTGTGGAATCAGTTTACAACAGCACACATGCTATTTATAATGCTAATATTGAATTTGAAGGATATGGATAGATAAATATAGTATTGGAATAATTCGTGTTCAAACTCATATCCGATGATGCGTACGTGGATGTAGTATGGGATATAATTCTCTAAAGACCTTCCAAGTACATAAAAATCTTGAAAAAAAAATTGAACATAATTATGTTGGGCACTCACTCAAGTTCGAGTAACATAGATTTGGAGAAGGAATCAATAAGAGATTACCTGCAATATGGCATGGAGATAGAACAAAACTTTAACCCTTCTTCCACCTTCCTCTTTGTTAGCCATTCTAATAGTAAGTATGCCGACAGGCATTAAGACCCCCATGGAAACCCAGAGGATAAGGCCATGAACAGCAACATAGGATGTCATTTGAGGAGTCAGCTGCAAATATTGTTAATTAAACAAGCATGGTTAAACTCAATCCTAAATAATGGCTAGACAAATATTGCAAGCATCAATTTCCACATTGATTATCTTCTGAATTTTACATTTATTAGTATATAATGTTATTAACTTCAAAAACAAAGAAGAAAGGGAACTATATATTGATCATTAACTTGAACTTGGAAAAAGAAAATGGCATACCTTGTGCAGATTCTCTTTAACCTCCCCATGAGATGAGCAAGAAACAGGTGGTAAAAGAAAAACATAGTAAAATACAGCAATGGTGAATGATCTTAGCAAATGATCAGAAACTTGCATCATCTTCAATGTATTTTCCAAGCAATGGTGAAAAGAACTTAAAAAGCTTAAAAACCCAGCATCAACTGCCAACCCTCTTTTCTTTTTCTTCCTCTCAAAATATCAGCTTTTTTTTCCATATGTTTAATTTCTTTATGGAGATAAAGAGAGACACATTTGAATACAGTTAATCCGAGTGGCCATTTAGAGCATCGGAGAGTCAGGTCTTCAAAGAAACTGCAAAACTTTCCTTTTTGTATGAAGAAGCTAATGTGCTATGATTAAGTGAAATACAAAAAGGGAAGGTTTAACCTACCATTCAGCATTGGTTTGAAGATTTTAGAAGCATGGGCAATTTATGGTGGTTCTAGGAGAAAGAAGATTATTATTATAAATTAGATACTTAGCAATTCATGTATTCATGTTATTTTTGTACATTTTATCGTGCTATAAGTATATTTAAGGTATTTTATATTTATTTAGATTTTGATACGTTCGTATTACATAGATTTAAAATATATATTTTTATTGTATTATATCATGTTTTAATTATTTTATTCGTATTATATTTATATAATCGTGTCTAAAGTACTAGGTCTCGATTATCACTTGACAAATGAGAATTTCAACATTGTTGGGTTGACATCTTGACATTGCCTGCACATTTTGGTTGCAGATGATGGCAAAAACACAAAGATGGTCAAGATTTTAATGAAGGGAAGATCCGAAAGGGCGGTTTGGGTGGATTACGCGAGTGATGAAGAAGCTTAACTAATCCTTAGATTCATTACTCGATAATTAATATTTTCATTGAATCTTACTATTAGATCTGATTATCTAATTACTCCATAGCCCATAGATTAAGATGTAATGTTCTGATTTTGCTGAAACAACTATAGCTAATGGTTTAAGAACCACTTCTTTAGAGGCATAAATTCTTTAAAAATGTTGCTTTCTCCAACCAATAATTTAAAAAAAAAAACATTTTCTTTCATTTTGAAAAATAATAATTGGTTGTTGAACATTAAAAGTAACAAAATAATTGCTATGTTGAAGTTCTTTTGAAAAATATATATTGACAAATGGAGTCTTATAATGTAATATAAGGGGGAGGAATACACTGGGCAAAAAGGCAGCCTGGCCACATGAGTAAAACATCTTTTCCATGTTCAAAATTTTGGACTAACAGGTCAATTCATTTTCCCCTTTTCTCTTTACCCTTTCCTTCTCCAATCAATCATCTCTTACTTGCTGCATTGTGTTTGACATTCTTTGCCCACTAATGGCATAAGAGGTAAAGGAAGATAATAGTTCGATTTGATTTAAAAAAATATATATGATTAATATATAATATAATTTTTTAAAAATTGAATTGAATAGCATATATAATCAAATTAATTT
>JBBYHO010024961.1:0-11996 GCA_038382025.1 Adansonia gregorii
CTTTTCTTATTGGCACCACAATCTTGTTCTCCACATTGGAATACATGATATTGACGCTTTTGATTTGCAAGGAAAGCCTTTATTTCCACCATTTTTCTTACAATCAAAGTTCATCCATGAAATGAGACAAACTTGGATACGCATAATAATCTCAATTTCTTTTGATATTGGCACTACAATCTTGTTCCCCACATTGGGATATACGTTATTGATGCTTTGGATTTGCAAGAAAGCTTTTTTTTCCACCATTTTGCTTATAATCAAAGTTCAACCGTGAAATGAGACAAACTAGGATGCTCATAATAGTCTCTATTTCTTTTGCTATTGGCACCACAATCTTGTTCTCTACATTGGGATACACAACATTGATGCTTCGTATTTGCAAGGAAAGCTTTTCTTTCCACTATTTTCCTTATAATCAAGCTCATCTGTGAAATGAGACAAACTTCGATGCTCATAATAATCTCTATTTCTTCTGTTATTGGCACCAAAATCTTGTTCTCCACATTGGGATACACGATATTAATGCTTTTAATTTGCAAGAAAACCCTTTCTTTCCACTATTTTCCTTATTATCAAAATTCATTGATGAAATGAGTTAAACATGGATGCTCATAATAATCCCAATTTCCTTTGTTATTGGCACCACAATCTTGTTCTCCACATTGGGATACACGATATTGACGCTTTTGATTTGCAAGAATAAATTTTCTTTTCACCATTTTCCTTATAATCAAAGTTCATCCGTAAAATTAGACAAACTTGGATACTTATAAAAATCTCCATTTCTTTTGTTATTGGTGCTACAATCTTGTTCACCTCATTGGGATACATGATATTGACAATTGTGATTTGAAGAAAAAGTTTTCTTTCCACCATTTTCCTCATAATCAAAGTTCATCTGTGAAATGAGACAAAGCTGGATACTCATAATAATCTCCATTTCTTTTTTATTGGTATTACAATCTGGTTTTTCACATTGGGATACATGATATTGTCACTATGGATTTGCAAGAAAAGCTTTTCTTTCCACCATTTTTCTAATAGTAGAAATTCATCTGTGAAATAAGACAAACTTGGATACTCATAATAATGTCCATTCTATTGATTATTGGCGTAACAATCTTGTTTTCGTCATTGGGATACATTATCTTGATGCTTCGTATTTGCAAGAAAAGCTTTTCTTTCCACCATTTTCCTTATAATCAAAGTTCATCCGTAAAATGAGACAAACTTGGATGCTCATAATAATCTCCATTTCATTTGTTAGTGGCACCACAATCTTGTTCTCCATATTGGGATACAAGATATTGACGCTTTTGACTTGCAAGAAAAGCTTTTCTTTCTGCCATTTTCTTTGAAATCAAAATTCATCCATCAAATAAGTTAAACTTGGATGCTGATAATAATCAAAATTTCTTTTGTTATCGGCACCACAATCTTGTTCTCCATACTGGAATACACGATCTTGACACTTTTGATTTGCCAGAAAAGCTTTTCTTTACACCATTTTCCTTATAATCAAAGTCCATCCGTGAAATGAGGCAGACTTAGATACTCATAATAATCCTTATTTCTTTTGTTATTGGAACTACAATCTTGTTCACCTCATTAGGATACATGATATTGATGATTTTGATTTGCGAGAAAAGCTTTTCTTTCCACCATTTTCCTTATAATTAAAGTTCATCTGTGAAATGCGACAAACTAGGATGCTCATCATAATCTCTATTTCTTCTGCTATTGGCACCATAATCTTGTTCACCTTGTTGGGATACATGATATTGATGCTTTTCTTTCCACCATTTTCCTTATAATCAAAGTTCATCTGTGAAATGTGATAAACTAGGATGCTTATAATAATCTCCTTTTCTTTTGCTGTTGGCACCACAATCTTGTTCTCCACATTGGGATACACGATATTGATGCTTTGTATTTGCAAGAAAAGCTTTTCTTTCCACCATTTTTCTTATAATCAAAGTTCATCCGTAAAATGAGACAAACTTGGATGCTTATAATAATCTTTATTTCTTTTGTTATTGGCACCACAATCTTGTTCTCCACATTCGGATACATGATATTGATGCTTTCGATTTGCAAGAAAAGCTTTTCTTTCCACCATTTTCCTCATAATCAAAATTCATCGATGAAATGAGTTAAACTTGGATACTCATAATAATCCCAATTTCTTTTGTTATTGGCACCACAATCTTCTTCTCCACATTGGGATACACGATATTGACGCTTTTGATTTGGAAGAAAAGATTTTCTTTTTTCTTAAAATCAAAGTTCATCCGTGAAATGAGACAAACTTGGATACTAATAATAATCTCTATTTCTTTTGTTATTGGCACTACAATCTTGTTCACCTTGTTGGGATACATGATATTGATGATTTTGATTTGCAAGAAAAGCTTTTCTTTCCACCATTTTCCTTACAATCAAAGTTCATTTGTGAAATGAGACGAACATGGATACTCATAATAATCTTCATTTCTTTTGTTATTGGTGCTATAATCCTGTTCTCCATATTGGGATACATGATATTGACGCTTTGCATATGCAAGAAAACCTTTTCTTTACACCATTTTCCTTATAATCAAAATTCATCTGTGAAATGAGTTAAACTTGGATACTCGTAACAATCTCTATTCTTTTTGTTATGGGTACTACAATCATGTTCACCTCATTAGCATGCACGATGTCGATGCTTTTGATTTGAAAGAAAAGCTTTTCTTTCTACGATTTTCCTTATAATCAAAGTTCATCCGTGAAATGAGACAAACTTGGATGCTCATAATAATCTCTATTTCTTTTGTTATTGGCACCATAATCTTGTTCTCCACATTAGGATACACGATATTGATGTTTGGATTTGCAAGAAAAGCTTTTCTTTCCATCATTTTCCCTTTTATCAAAATTCATCTGTGAAATGATTTACACTTGGATACTCATAATAATCTCCATTTCTTTTGTTATTGGCGCAACAATCTTGTTCTCCACATTGAGATACATGATATTGGCACTTTGGATTTGCCAGCTTTTCTTTACCCTATTTTCCTTATAAAAAATTCATCTATGAAATGAGTTAAATGTGGATACAAGTAATAATCTCCGTTCCTTTTGTTGTGGCCACTACAATCTTGTTCACCTCATTGAGATACACGTTATTGATTCTTTGTATTTGCAAGAAAAGCTTTTTTTTCCGCCATTTTGCTTGTAATCAAAGTTTATTAGTGAACTGAGATGACCATGGATACTCATAATAATCTCCATTTCTTTTGTTATCGGTGCTACAATCCTGTTCTCCATATTGGGATAAACAATATTGATGCTTTGTTTTTGCAAGAAAAGCTTTTCTTTCCATCATTTTCCTTATAATCAAAATTTATCTGTGACATGAATTAAACTTGGAAACTCATAATAATCTTCATTCTTTTTTTTTATGGGTGCTACAATCTTGTTCACCTTATCGGGATACACGATATTAACGGTTTTGATTTGCAAGAAAAGCGTTTATTTCCACCATTTTCCTTATAATCAAAGTTTATCCATGAAATGAGGCAAACTTGGATGCTCATAATAATCTTTGTTTCTTTTGTTATTGGCACCATAATCTTGTTCTCCATATTAGGATACACGATTTCGATGTTTCAATTTGCAAGAAAAGCTTTTCTTTCCACTATTTTCCCTATTATCAAAATTCATCTGTGAAGTGATTTAAACTTGGATACTCATAATAATCTCCATTTCTTTTATTATTGGCACAACAATCTTGTTCTCCACATTGAGACACATGATATTGACGCTTTGGATTTGCAAGAAAAGCTTTTCTTTACACCAGTTTCCTTATAAAAAATTCATCTATGAAATGAGTTAAATGTGGATAAAAGTAATAATCTCTGTTCCTTTTGTTGTGGGCACAACAATCTTGTTCACCTCATTGAGATACACGTTATTGATTCTTTGTATTTGCAAGAATAGCTTTTTTTCCACCATTTTCCTTATAATCAAAGTTCATTAGTGAACTGAGATGAACATGGATACTCATAATAATCTCTATTTCTTTTGTTATCGGAGCTACAATCCTAATCTCCATATTGGGATAGACAATATTGATGCTTTGCATTTGCAAGAAAAGCTTTTATTTACATCATTTTCTTTATAATCAAAATTTATCTATGACATGAATTAAACTTGGATACTCATAATAATCTTCATTCTTTTTGTTATGGGTGCTACAATCTTGTTCACCTCATCGGGATACACGATATTGATTGTTTTAATTTGCAAGAAAAACTTTTCTTTTCACCATTTTCCTTCTAATCAAGGTTCATCTGTGAAATGAGACAAACATGGATACTCATAATAATCTCTATTTCTTTTGTTATTAGCACTACAGTCTTGTTCACCTTATTGGGATAGACGATATTGACGCTTTTGATTTGAAAGAAAAGCTTTTCTTTCCACCATTTTCCTTATATTCAAAGCTCATCCGTGAAATGAGACCAACATGGATACTCATAATAATCTATTTCTTTTGTTATTGGTGCTACAATCCTTTTCTCCACTTCGCGATACACGATATTAACACTTTGCATTTGCAAGAAAACTTTTCTTTACATCATTTTCCTAATAATCAAAATTCATCTGTGAAATGAGTTAAACCTGGATACTCATAACAATCCCCATTCTTTCTGTTATAGGCACTACAATAATGTTCACCTCATTGGGATATATGATATTCATGCTTTTGATTTGCAAGAAAAGCTTTTTTTCTGCCATTTTTCTTATAATCAAAGTTCATTCGGGAAATGATACAAACTTGGATACTCATAATAATCTCCATTTCTTTTGTTATTGGCACTACATTCTTGTTCACCTCGTTGGGATACATGATATTGACGCTTTTGATTTGCAAGAAAAGCTTTTCTTTCCACCATTTTCCTTATAATCAAAGTTCATCCGTCAAATAAGACAAACTTAGATGTTCAAAATAATCTTCGTTTGTTTTGTTATTGGCACCACAATCTTGTTTTCCACATTGGGATACATGATATTGATGTTTGTATTTGCAAGAAAAGCTTTTCTTCAAAGCATTTTCTTTATTATCAAAATTCATCCGCGAAATGATTTAAACTTGGATACTCATACTAATCTCCATTTCTTTATTGGCACTACAATCTTGTTCTCCACATTGGGATACATGATATTGACGCTTTGGATTTTCAAGAAAAGCTTTTCTTTACACTATTTTCCTTATAATCAAAATTCATCTGTGAAATGTGTTAAACTTGGATACTCGTAACAATCCCTGTTCTTTTTGTTATTGGTACAATAATATTATTCTCCACATTGTGATACATGATATTGTCACTTTGGATTTGCAAGAAAAGCTTTTCTTTTCACCATTTTCCTAATAATGGAAAGCCATCTGTGAAATGAAGCAAACATGGATACTCATAATAATCTCCATTCTTTTGGTTATTGGCTCTACAATCTTGTTCTCCTCATTGGGACACACGATCTTGATGCTTCGTATTTGCAAGAAAAGCTTCCACCATTTTCCTTATAATCAAAGTTCATCCATGAAATGAGACAAACTTCGATGCTCATAATAATCCCAATCTCTTTTGTTATTGGCACCCCAATCTTGTTCTCCACAATGGGATGCACGATATTGATGCTTTTGATTTGCAGGAAAAGCTTGTCTTTCCACCATTTTCCTTACAATCAAAGTTCATCTATGAAATGAGACAAACTTGGATACTCATAATAATCTACGTTTCTTTTGTTATTGGCACTACAATCATGTCCACCTTGTTGGGATACACGATATTAATGCTTTCAATTTGCAATAGAAGCTTTTCTTTCCGCCATTTTCCTTATAATCAAATTTCATCCAAGAAATGAGAGAAACTTGGATACTCATAATAATCTCCGTTTCTTTTGTTATTGGCACCACAATCTTGTTCTCCACATTGGGATACATGATATTGATGTTTGGATTTGCAAGAAAAGCTTTGCTTTGCATCATTTTCCTTATAATCAAAATTCATCTGTGAAATGTGTTAAACTTGGATACTCGTAACAATCTCTGTTGTTTTTGTTATTGGTACTACAATCTTGTTCTCCATTTTGAGATACATGATATTGTCACTTTGGATTTGCAAGAAAGGCTTTTCCTTCCATCATATTCCTAATAATCGAAATTCATCAGTGAAATGAGACAAACTTAGATACTCATAATAATCTCTTTTCTTTTGCTTATTGGCTCTACAATCTTGTTCTCCTTATTGGGATTCACGATCTTGATGCTTTGTATTTGTAAGAAAAACTTTTCTTTTCACCATTTTCCTTATAATCAAAGTTCATCCATGAAATGAGACAAACTTGGATGCTCATAATAATCCTAATTTCTTTTGTTATTGACACCACAATCTTGTTCTCCACATTGGGATACACGATATTGATGCTCTCGATTTGCAAGAAAAGCTTTTCTTTCCACCATTTTCCTTATAAACAAAGTTCATCCGTGAAATGAGACAAACTTGGATACTCATAATAATCTCCATTTCTTTTGTTATTGGCATTACAATCTTGTTGACCTCATTGGGATACACGATATTAATGCTTTTGATTTGCAAGAAAAACTTTTCTTTCTGCCATTTTCCTTATAATCAAAGTTCATTAGTGAAATGAGAAGAACATGGATACTCATAATAATCTCCGTTTCTTTTGTTATTGATGATGCAATCCTGTTCTCCACATTGGGATACACGATATTGACACTTTGCATTTGCAAGAAAAGCTTTTCTTTACACTATTTTCCTTATAATGAAAATTTATCTGTGCAATAAGTTAAACTTGGATACTCGTAATATTCTCCATTCTTTTTGTTGAGGGCACTATAATCATGTTCTCATTGTTGGGACACACGATATTGATGCTTTTGATTTATAAGAAAAGCTTTTCTTTCCACCATTTTCCTTATAATGAAAATTTATCCGTGAAATGAGACAAACTTTGGTACTCATAATAATATTCATTTCTTTTGTTATTGGCACTACAATCTTGTTCACCTCATTGGGATTCAGGATATTCATGCTTTTGATTTGCAAGAAAAGCTTTTCTTTCCACCATTTCCTGATAATCAATGTTCATCCATGAAATGAGACAAACTTGGATGCTCATAATAATCTCTGTTTCTTTTGTTATTGGCACCACAATCTTGTTCTTCACATTGGGATACACGATGTTGAAGTTTGGATTTGCAAGAAAAGCTTTGCCTTCCACCATATTCCTTATTATCAAAATTCATTCGTGAAATGATTTAAACTTGGATACTCATAATAATCTCCATTTGTTTTGTTATTGGCACTACAATCATGTTCTCCACATTGGGATACATGATTTTGACGTTTTGGATTTGCAAGAAAAGCTTTTCTTTGCACCATTTTCCTTATAATCAAAATTTATCTGTGAAATGAGTTAAACTTGGATACTTGCAATAATCTCCATTCTTTTGGTTATAGGCACTACAATCATGTTCACCTCATTGGGATACACGATATTGATGCTTTGTATTTGCAAGAAAAGCTTTTCTTTCCACCATTTTCCTTATAATCAAAGTTTATTCATGAAATGAGATGAACATGGATACTCATAATAATCTCCATTTCTTTTGTTATGGTGCTACTATCCTATTCTTGACATTGGGATACACGATATTGACGCTTTGTATTTGCAAGGCACTAAAATCATGTTCTACTCATTGGGATACATGATATTGATGCTTTGGATTTGCAAGAAAGGCTCTTCTTTCCATGATTTTCTTTATAATTAATGTTCATTCGTGAATTGAGACAAACTTCGATACTCTTAACAATCACCATTCTTTTTGTTATTGGGAATACAATCATGTTCTCCACATTAGAAGACATGATATTGATGCTTTGGATTTGCAAGATAAGCTTTTCTTTCCACCGTTTTTCTTATAATTAAAGTTCCTTTGTGAAATGAGACAAACTTGGATACTTATAATAATCACCATTTTTTTTTGTTATTGGTAATACGATCATGTTCTCCACATTAGGATACATGATATTGAGGCTTTGGATTTGTAGGAAAAGCTTTTCTTTCCACTATTTTTCTTATAATCAAAGTTTATCTGTGAAATAAGACAAACTTAGATTCTCGTAATAATCTCTATTCCTTTTGTTATTGTGCAATACAATCCTATTCTCCACATTATGATACACGATATTAATGCTTCAAATTTGCAAGAAAAGCTTTTCTTTCCACCATTTTCCTTAAAATCAAAATTCATCCATGAAATGAGTTAACTTGGATACTCGCAATAGTTTTCATTCTTTTTGTTGGGGGTACTACAATCATGTTCTCATTGTTGGGATACACGATATTGATGCTTTGGATTTGCAAGAAAAGCTTTTCTTTACATCATTTTCCTTAGAAACAAAATTTATCCATGAGGTGAGGCAACTTGGATACTCATAATAATCTCCATTCTTTTTGCTATGGGCACTACAATCATGTTTTCTTTGCTAGGATACATGATGTTGATGCTTTGGATTTGCAAGAAAAGCTTTTCTTTCCACCATTTTTCTTATAATTAAAGTTCCTCTGTGAAATAAGACAAACATGGATACTTATAATAATCACCATTCCTTTTGTTATTGGCAATACAATCATGTTCTCCAGATTGGGATACATGATATTGACGGTTTGGATTTGCAAGAAAAGCTTTTCTTTCCACCATTTTCCTTATAATCAAAGTTCTTCCGTGAAATAAGACAAACTTAGATCCCCAAAACAATTTCCTTTCTTTTTGTTATTGGCACTACAATCTTGTTCTCCACATTGGGATATACGATATTGATGTTTCAGATTTGTCGAAAAAGCTTTCCTTTCCACCATTTTCCTTATAATCAAAATTCACTTATGAAATGAGGCAACATGGATTCTCGTAGTAATCTCCATTTTTTTGCTATTGGCACTACAATCTTGTTCTCTACTTTGGGATACAAGATATTGATGCTTTGGATTTGCCAAAAAAAAAAAGCTTTTCTTTCCACCATTTTTCGTATAATCAAAGTTCATCCTTGCAATGCGACAAAGTTGGATGCTTATAACAATCTCCATTCTTTTGGTTATTAGCACTACAACCATGTTCTCCACATTGGGATACATGATATTGATGCTTGAAATTTACAAGAAAAGCTTCTCCCTTAACCATTTTGCTTATAATCAAAATTCATCCATGAAATGGGGCAAAGTTAGATTCTCATAATACTCCCCATTTTCTTTTGTTATTGGCATTATAATCTTATTCTTCACATTGGGATACACGATATTGATGCTTTGGGTTTGCAAGACAAACTTTCCTTTTCACCATTTTCCATATAATTGAAGTTTAACCATGCAATGAGATAAACTTGTGTGGTTGTAATAATCTCCATTCTTTTTCCTATGGGCACTAGAATCATGTTCTCCACATTGAGATACATGATGACACTTTGGATTTATGACAAAAGCTTATCTTTCCATGATTTTCTTTATAATTAATGTTCATCCGTGAAATGAGACAAACTTGGATACTCAAAATAATCACCATTCTTTTTGTTACTAGCAATACAATCATGTTATCCACACTAGGATACATGATATTAACGCTTTGGATTTGCAAGGAAAGCTTTCCTTTTCAACATTTTCCTTATAATTAAAGTTCATCGGTAAAATGAGACAAACTTGGATACTCATAATAATCTCCATTCTTTTTGTTTTTTGGCAATGCAATCATGTTGTCCACATTGGGATACATGATTTTGATGCTTCGGATTTGCAAGAAAAGCTTCTTCCTCCACCATTTTCCTTATAATCAAAATTTATCTGTGAAAGGAGACAACGTGGATTCTCATAATAATCACTATTCTTTTTGCTATTGGCAATACAATCATGTTCACCACATTGGGGATACATAGTATTGATGCTTTGGATTTTTTGAAAAAGCTTTTCTTTCCACCATTTTCCATATAATCAAAGTTTATTCGTGAAATATGACAAACTTGGATTCTCATAATAATCTTTATTCTTTTTGTTATGGGCACTACAACCATGTTCTTTCATTGTGATACATGATATTGATGCTTTGGATTTACAAGAAAAGCTTTTTTTTCCACCATTTTCCTTATAATCAGAGTTCATTTGTGAAATGGGAAAAACTTAGATTATCATAATAGGCTTCATTCCTTATGTTATTGGCACTACAATCTTGTTCTCTGCATTGGGATACACAATATTGATGCTTTTGATTTACAAAAAAGGCTTTTCTTTCCACCATTTCCTTATAATCAAAATTTCTCTATGAAATGAGATAAACTTGGATACTCAGAATAATCTTTATTCTTTTTGTTATGGGCACTACAACCATGTTCTCCTTGCTAGGATACACGATACTGATGCTTTAGATTTGCAAGAAAAGCTTTACTTTCCACCATTTTCCTTATAATCAAAGTTTATTTATGAAATCAGGCAAATTTGGATACTCATAATAATCTCTATTCATTTATGTTCTGGGCACTACAATTACGTTCTCCATATTAGGATACACGTTATTGAGGCTTTGGATTTGTAAGAAAAGCTTTTCTTTCCTCAATTTTCCTTATAATCAAAGTTCATCTTTGAAATGAGAAAAACTTAGATTATCATAATAATCACTATTCTTTTCGTTATTGGCACTACAATCTTATTCTCCACAGTAGGGTACATGATATTGATTCTTTGGATTTGCAAGAAAAGCTTTTCTTTCAACGATTTTCCCTATAATTAAAGTTCAACCGTGAAATGAGAGAAACTTGGATACTCATAATAATCTCCATTCTTTTTGTTATGGGCACTACAATCATGTTCTCTTCATTGGGATACATGATATTGACACTTTGGATTTGCAAGAAAAGCTTTTCTTTCTACAGTTTTCCTTATAATATTTACTTTTTGCCATTTTCCTTATAATCAAAGTTTATCTATGAAATGAGACAAACTTGGATTCTCGTAATAGTCTCTACTTCTTTAGTTATTGGCCCTACAATCTTGTTCTCCACATTGGAATACACGATATTGATACTTCAGATTTACAAGAAAGGCTTTTCTTTCCCCCATTTTTCTTTTAATCAAAATTCATCTGTGAAAAGCGATTAATTTGGATACTTCTAATAGTCTCCATTCTTTTTGGTATGGGCTCTACAACCATGTTTTCCTCACTGGGATACACAATATTGATGATTTTGGATTTGCAAGAAAAGCTTTTCTTTTCATGATTTTCGTATAATTAATGTTTAACCGTGAAATAAGACAAACTCGAACACTCATAATAATCACTATTCTTTTTGTTATTAGCAATAAGTCATGTTCTCCATATTGGGATACGCAATATTGACACTTTGGATTTGCAAGAAAAGCTTTTCTTTCCCCAATTTTCCTTAAAATCAGAGTTCATCCAAGATATAAGACAAACATGGAATCTCATAATAATCTCCAATCCTGTTGTTTTTTGGTACTATATTCTTGTTCTTTACATTAGGATGCACGATATTAATACTTCGGATTTGCAAGAAAAGCTATTCTTTCCACCATTTTCCTTATAATCAAAATTCATCCGTGAAATGAGACAAACTTAGATTCTTATAATAATCTCTATTTCTTTTGTTATTGGTACTATAATCTTATTCTCCACATTGGGATATGCAATATTGATGCTTCGGATTTGCAAGAAAAGCTTTTCTTTCCACCATTTTCCTTACAATTAAAGTTCATCTGTGAATTGAGGCAAACTTGGATTCTCATAATAATCACCATTCTTTTTGGTAATGGCAATGCAATCATGTTCTCCATATTGGGATACATGATATTGATGCTTTGGATTTGCAAGAAAAGCTTTCTTTCCATGATTTTCTTTATATTTAATGTTCATCCATGAA
>JBBYHO010024983.1:0-11994 GCA_038382025.1 Adansonia gregorii
ACACGTCAAGAATCTATAAATTCTCGTTCTCATCACATTGTGAAAGAAAAGTCTCGATCAAGAAGACGTTTCCAAGTTAAAAATATATTTTAAGTCGCACGAACCCATAAATTCGCAAAGATCTACCTCGGGGTACTTTGTGGTAGCTTGGTGACTTCATTGGGGACTTTATAAAGAGTTGGGCTAATAACTAGCCATGTCTTGCTAGGTTCCTGGTTCTTTTGATCTTTGGTCATTATTTGACTATGACCATTTTTTGTTTTGTCAACTACTCTTTTGTTTGGCATGATTGTCAAGATTAACTTATTTTTGAATAACCACTAGATTAATAAAAATGGTAATACGAAAGTAAACAAAAAGGTTTGATCATTTTCCCATCACACACCTTTGTATGTGCATTAGTGCCCCACCAAACTCCATGGTGTGGTTATAACCCAATCATTAGGAAGAAGTGAGCTATCCGCCTTTGTGGGTAACCCTTCGCATAGGCATAGAATAACTTCCCATATGTAATTTACCTATGTCTTTTGTGAGTAACCCTCTGTAGTTGCATAAGGAAATATATCCAACAGATTGAATCGATTCTGCTAAACCCACAATGGGTCTAGGATCGGGGTCCCTTGACTATCCTTATCAGATGGATGAGTAATTTAGATACCTATTTAGGTGTCAACTTAAACCTCATATAGTAAGCCCTACGAGCTAAACCATTTCAAACCATACCAAAATGCCGTTAGAATACCTGGAGAATAAGGTCGCTCAAGGAAACATTACTAACCTTTACTCTTAATTACCATAATTATTTAAGTAACAATCAATATACAATTATCACCCGTATCTGCATTTTTATCATTTATCAAGGCATGCCATCATGTCGCCTAAGTGATAGCTAACCTTTGTATAAATAAGTGACTATGAACAAAAACCATCTTTTATAAAGTCTTATACTATAAGCTATTATGCTGTCCGAGTCATGGCTTAACATGCATCTACACTAGTGGTGATAAACGAATATTACCACTAGTCGATTATTTTTCCATCAAAATAAGATATTGCATCACCTTATGAAGGGCAGATTGTATCCTGACATGTTGATATACAGCCTATTTCTCGTCTCACCACCTTAGTTGAGAAATGTTATGAATTTTTTGTTCTGATGTTCTTAAATTCTTTATTTCCTTACAGTTGTCTCCTATATGTTCCACTAACTTATTTTCCCTTTGTTTGTGTTTTGGTGCATGCATTATTTCATCATAACCATCATGACTATCATCATTTTGGGACAATTATTCTGGTTTAATGTTCAACCAGGGGCATCATTTATGTAGCAACAGCTCTCAACCATTAAGTCCTTTGAAAATGTCAGAACATGGTCAGAAGGTCACCAATGTCAAGACGGGGACATCCTAAAGCTGGACTGCATCTCAAAAATGCATGAAGAGGTCAAGAATGATTTCCATCAGAATGGTTGTTGACAATTGAAGCACATTTGGGATAATTAGGATAACAATGAGAAAGAAGCCCTCACTAAAAAGTACAGGGATATAGCTCTCTTACTTCGAGTTCAATTGGATGATGGCTTATTGTGAGCAGCGACACAGTTCTAGAATCCAACCTACTGATGTTGCACCTTCAACCAACAAGATTTAGCCCCTATTATTAATGAGTACACAGATCAACACAACATAAAAATTGCCAAGTCAGATCGAATTTACTGTAAAGCACTAATACCTCCTCCGTTCAAGAAAAGGTTAAGGCAAATTCTTAGAGCCATAGAAGCATGCATTTCTTGGGCCAGCTTAAAAGAAGGCATGGTAAATTTTTTTGATCAAAAGAAAGCTCAAGATGTCTAAGCTCTAGCAATTTAAGGGCTCACTATATTTCTAAAGATTTTAGGTTATGTAGAGGTGCTAGTCATAGATTTCTTTTCTCGCTTATGCTGCAACATCAACCCTGCTTCCGCCATCATCACCGAAACCATATGTGCCTTCAGCTTTTGTAAAAGAATAGGAACATGAAGGTTTATTGGGTGTGCCCCATTGCTCCAAATATGGCTCCTAGGTTATCTTTTTGTTAGGAAAATAAGAGTCAGGTAAAATTTCTTCTTCAGGATCAGTCCTCTTTCCATGACAATAAGGAAGAATGTCATCAAGATAAGACAAAAAAACATTGGGTTGAGAAATTATGAAATGTCAAGGAGTAAGAAATCACATGGAAAGCCTTATGGGTGTTCTCTCAGTTGATTATGTACAGATATGGAAACTCTACTTCCATACTACTCTTGGGATTATAGAGAAATACTAGTTATGCTTTTATATTGGTATTGTATCAGTTCTACTGCCAGCAATTCATCCCATTCTTTGTAGACTTGGGACATTAGGATTTTGAGTACAGAGAGCCCAATTATAAAGCAAAAGTCTAGTTAGCTTTCCTAGCCTGGAATAAAGTCCATTGTATGGAAATAAATTGGAGAGAAAGCCCCACCACACTTAGATACGAAGAATGAAAACTCTGCTGTATCAAAGATCCATTACCACCATCCAACTTTGAAATACTACAAATCCTAATAAAGGAATCGCCTTCTGAGATCGAGCTACTGAGGAAGGAGTTTGAGTAAAAAAAGGATCATTTGTCATGAAAATCTCTCGACTTAAGAAGAAAAAGGGCTAACTAGAGATGGATATTTATTTTAGGAATGGTGAAATGGATCAAATCGTTAAAGAAAAAGATCGCTTCAAAGATGACCTCGAAAGCTTAACTAAGGATTGTGCCACTCTCAATCGCGAGCTGAATTAATAAATAAAGGAAGTCAAAGCCAACAAAAAAAAGTTCACGAAGGCACATGCTCTTGCTTCCACCTACCAACGAAGGAATCAAAGACTCAAGGCCTACATACGAGATGCAAAAGCCACTAGGGTTGAAAATAAAGCCCTCATTCACAGAATCCAAGAGTTAGAACAGTCTTGGCAAGTCCATAAAGGTCATATCAATGAACTAACAAAGGCTTCCAAACAACGCAAATTAGAATGGCAAGCGACAATAGACAAAGCACTTCTAAACTGCCAATAACAACATCAACACTTCATTAAACAAGTTCAGATAGCTCAACAAGAGGCAGATGACATGATTGAAGCAACTTGATCGATAAAGTGAGATATCATACCTGTTAGAGACCGTGACCAATAATTTTTGGGTTTTTTGATCATGTGATTACACAATGTAATCATTTTAGACACTTTTAGCTGTAATCATGTTGTAAAAGAAAAACCCTTTTGTGACTTTATGAATGATGTTATTGATAAAGCTGTTCCAAGAATCAATTGTCTCCAATGCATATGCATATTTAATTTTATCATTTTCTATTACACTTGCATCAATCATTCATTATCTTAACTCGTCATTGCATCATAAATGCTCATTAATAAATACATTTTTAGATAAAAGTCTAATATGGGAATTGGGCCAAAAAGTGCAAGGGATTTCGAGATCAATCGGGAACACAGAACCTTACATCACACATCGCTACAACACATGATGCTATAAGCAAATCATGGAGAGTGATCATAAAGCTCATATTTAATGACTCAAGCTAAAGGTTAAGGAATCACAAAACCAGATGCTTTATCAGCAATATGAAATACAAAATCAAATTGCAAAACTTATGGAACTAATGACTGCCTTTATGAAAGATAAAGGGCAAGCCAGCACTCTAAAATGTGGAATAATCCTTCCAACACTGAAAGTCCCTCTGCCAATAATCCAAAACCTACCCAAGGGGAATATAGATAAGAACAACAGCCCGCTCTTACACCTGTCGCTCAGGCTCTGCTAGTTATCTACTTAAATCCTGTTGTAGTAGGTCAATTTATTCTTGATACTCAAGAGGTGAATGCAAGAGTCTCATCAGCAGATCTGATAACCTTTGACTATGAGGAACTAGAGAAAATAGAAGGTCAAAAGTCCACCGTGACTATGAAAGAAGTTAACAAATTCTAGCTACTAATAAAATGCCTTCAAGCTATCAAGGAAAATGACAAGTTTGGAGCTCTTGACATGTAATCATTGTCTTTGATGTCCAACTTTGTCATTCTTTTGAAGTTTAAAGTCTCAAAGTTTGAAAAGTTTAATAGAACCACCGTCCTTTCCATCCATGTTCGAATGTACATGCAAAAGATGGTCGGGTATGAGAAAGATGAAAAGCTTCTCATCCATTACTTTCAGCATAGCTCACTCAGATAGCAACTCGGTCATATATCGACCTAGACAATGTCAAAATCCAATCATGGGCTGACTTAGCCAAGGCCTTTCCAAATCAATACCAGCACGTGTCAGATTGGGTGCCATATCGACTTTCCCTGATGAATTTTGAGAAGAAATCCATTGAAAGTTTTAGACAATACGCCCAAAAGTGGAGAGAAGAAGTAGGCCTAGTCCAACCTCCCCTTACAAAAAAAAAGATGACAGCCACTTTCATCTAACCAATTAATGCCATAACCTATAACCCCTCTTTTGCAATCTCATCTAACCCACCACAAAGCTACCCTTCATAAGTTCACCAAAGTACCAATCGAGCAACTAATAATGCACCTCACAATCAAAGTGCAAATCTACAAAGACAACATTTTGATCCCATCCCTATGACCTATAAAGAGCTCTATTAGACCTTGTTCTAAGATCATTTAATGGCCTCAATCTATGTCCTAGAAAAGAAGCCACCATGCCTGCAATGGTACAACCTTAATGCCCACTGTGAATACCATGTTGGAGCAGTAAGGCATGACATTGAGAACTGCATATCTTTCAAATGAAATGCGTAAAATCTAATTAACTCAAAAGTCATACAGTTCGAGATAAACCAAGAACCAAATATTGCTGCCAATCCTTTACCAAACCATACTGAACCAGCTACAAACATGATCGATATTAAGAACAATTATGAAGTTAAGGCAAGCATAGAGGATGTAAGGATACCAATGTTTTTGATTTGGCAAGCATTGATTCAGGTCGAGTTGCTTAACGCAATAGAAAAATTAGAACACAATCTCGACAACTTCTATGACTTTTACATAGTTATAGGTCATACCCTGCAAACATGCATGGAGTATAGGTCCATGGTTTAAAGAATGATGAATGAAGGCTAGACAGAATTCTATCATGAAATGATGCCTACTACTGAATCTATCAACATGATAGAAGATGAAACCATGTAACTGCCTTACAGGAGAAACAGACCCCTCATTCTTTATAGCAAGTCAAGTCTTGAGGCTAATTTTTCGATGCCTACACTAAAGTTAGTTATAGAGGTACCTAAACCATTCTTCTATAAAAGCGATAAAGTTGTCCCATGGAAATATGAGAATCAGGTAGTGATGATCGAAGAACTAACTCTCTCAATTATTGCAATAAAACTGTCAAGAGTTAGTCACCTAACCCGTAGTCATAGGTGTTACACTTCACCTCTCAAGAAAAATAGAAGGTTGATGCATCTCCAAGCACTAGTACCATTTAGGCCCAAGCAAAGAAGTTTGAGCCCGAGAAAGTTAAGGAAACAGTAAGTGGAAGAGAAGCCATAGTGTTTTTTAAGTTCATCAAGCACAGTGAATACTGTATTGTAGATCAGTTAAGCAAACAACTCGTAAATATTTTTATGATATCTCTGGTTTTTAATTTAGAGGTTCATCAAAATACATTACTGAAGGTGTTAAACAAAGCATATGTGCTACCAGACGTTTTCGTGGATAAATTGGATCAGCTTGTGAATAACATCATGGTCGATAATTATATCTCCTTCACTGATGATGAGATCCCACCTGGAGGCAGGGGTAGTTATGAAGCTCTGCATATCACTACCCATTGCAAGGGACGTATTTTGCCCAAAGTACTCATAGATAATAGGTTAACCCTTAAAGTCATGCCTATGACTATATTAAACAAACTCCCTGTCAATCAGTCTAACATCAAAAGTAGCCATACCATAGTCTGAGCTTTTGATGGAACATGTCATGAAGTAATTGGAAATATCATAATCCAGCTCTAGATAGGCCCATGTACATATGAAGTGCGTTTTTAAGTTATGGATATTAATCCTTCTTACAACTGCATATTAGGAATGCCATGGATACATTCTGCCGAAGCCATCCCATCTTCTCTCTATTAGAAGCTCAAATTTGTGATAGATGACAAAGTTGTCACCATTGAAGTTGAAGAAAAAATTATCAGCATTGCTTTCATTAAGGATATCTATATAGAGCCTAATGAAGATGCATCGGAGTCATCCTTCCAATCCTTTGAGTTCATTAATGCAACATTTGTGAGAGAAGGATTTCCAATAGTTAAACCCCACTTGTCAAAAAGTACCTACTCGGGTTTAAAAATGACCATTGGCAAAGGTTCCCATCCTGGAAAAAGGCTTGGCAAGAATCTATAAGGGATGGCTTGTGCCCTACATGTTACCACTCAAGCCAACAAAAAAAGCTTAGGATTTAAAGCGAATACGCACTCAATAAAACAATAAGAGAAGAGGATCTGCAACCAGGGGATGACATGATAATTGGATCAAGAGAGGGAATCAAAGCTGACAATGTTCCTCTCTCTTCATGAGATATTTCATTCGAGAGGACAAATCGATCCAAGCCAACCAGAAAAGCAAAAGGTTAAAGAGGTCTTGGTCATCTTAAACAGAGCACTTAACAACCTCTATCTCCAAGACACCGAGCCATAAAATTCATGTCCTTCCACTAAGACCTAATTTTGATGATAGGGTCCTGATGAAAGCCCTTACACTTTTCCTATCCCTTTGATGTAACATCAAGAAATGAAAACCTACTTGCCCCCGCCCAAAGGCAGATAAGTTCTTATGTAAGGGGCATTTTTTTATCAAACATTATAATGAAATGACTTTTGCATATATCATTCCATATTCTGTATCACTTTTCAACCTTTTTTGCCTTTATTTTTATCCAAATCCCTTGGTTGTGTATATGCCTTTTGCAATGTTTACTTCTTTACCCTTTCAAGTGTCTTGATGACATTGATATAGATGTGTCTAATTACTGAAGATCAATTTCGAACAGTCAATTTGCATTAGTAAAGTTGATCTAAAGAGGATTTCAAAGGAGCTCCATATCACTAGACCTCATACAATTAGTTGACCAAGAAGAGAAGCGGATCATGCCCTATAAACAGCCAATGGAAGTAATAAATCTAGGTACTCAAGAGGATCGAAATGAGGTTAAAATCGACACCTCAATAAAGTCAATGACTAGGACTAAATTGATAGAATTACTCTAGGAATATCGGGATGTATTAGCTGGGTCATATCAAGATATGGCAGGACTAAACACTGATATAGTGGTCCACGAGCTTTATTTTCAATAATCTCCATTTCCGCTACTAGGGAGTTTACTGTGGATGAAGAATCTTAAGCAGAAGTTTCCCCCACAGAAGAATAAGTAAATTTCCACAGTATAATCTGGCAAACACTCAATACAATATGATTCTTTATGGTAATAACTCATTTTTTTAATATAGTAAATCCAACTAATTTTTAAAAAACTTTTATAAGTAGAACCAAATATTGACTAAACTTCCACATTAACAGTTCTTAACAAATAAGACTTAGTTATTCCAACTTTGGTCGAAGCTACAGTAGTTGTCTATGTTCACGTGAGTGCTCTGTGTATAAAAAAGTAAATACAGATTATGGTTAGAATCTAAATATATAGGGACTCATTATGCCAAGCATTAAATATACTATTGAATAAGGGAATTGGGCATAAATAAGATAGGATCACAAGAACATAAATCTTTCCCCAACTTTTTTTATTTGTAATTTGTATGAGACAAATATTTTACATTTTTTATGATGAAACTAAATTTATGATATTAATTCGTTGTAGTATTAGATTACTATTAGTTATTAATCACGCCTTACTAAATCCTTTCACCGTGAAGTTCTAGGAATTACAAAAGAAACTTTGATGTTAACCTTAGGTATGGCTCGGGCCTTATTGAGTCATTTTGTTAATTTTTTTCCTTTATGATTTTCATTTTTAAGATATAAGTTTTCCTAGTCACCAAAACAAAAACTCTTTACATACAAAAAGGATTATAGATCATATTGGACAATCTAACGTATAATGTTTCATCTAAATAAAGTAGAAAGGTTTTTCCTTTTTCTTTTTTATGTAATGCATGTCTTATTGTTAAAAATTCTGCAGTTGGTGATCATGCTGCAAGGGTTAGAGTATGAAAAATCTAAAGATCTAGTCAAACTTATTCAGACACGACATACAATTTCCTAATGCCGTTACAATAAATCAATGAGAAAATTAGGTCCTTACTTGACAATTGGTTGCTACTATCAAAGGACCAAAAACATAGCCACTGATTAGAGAATCATTTTTGGCAGCTAAAGTAATCGAAACTTGAAAACTATTTCCATCACTAGGGTTTAAGGTTAAGGAGACATGCCCTGACAGGTATACTATTTCATACCAACCCTGCAAGGGAAACGAAAAAAATTATCAAAACCAATTATCATCGGATAAGAAACAAGGTGCTTTGAGGGCTCTAGAAAACAACGTGGTATGAGAATTTAAAAGCCTTGCAAATATCTAACAAATATTGAGTAAGCATGTTTAGAAGATAAAAGATTAAGACATAACAGCTGAAAAAGTAGAAAGGAAATCATATTTTATCATTTCTCTCATAAGCTGTAACTACCGTTCACAGAAAAAGCCATGAAAGATAATTTCCACCCAAAATAATGAAAGTAATCAAAGTCTATGGGGAAAAAGAAAAAAAAAGTTATATTAACACATTTTACTATGAAAATAGAGTAAGAAGAGAAAGATGAATTGAAGTGCTAGAAAAAAGGACTAGTTAAACACAATTGCTGACTAATGTGCAGTAACATTATTTTTTATTAGTAAAAGTATTAGTATTAGTACTATTGGAAGCCATTGCATTGCATCTGTAATTTCATCATTTATAGAAGCAAATGATAGACAATGAGTGGATCTTATACTAGTTATCAGCAAAACATACGCACCACTAAGCTTTTTTTGGACCAAGAAATAAGGCTATTAGACTGGTGACTTTTTAAAGATTAATACAGTAAAATTCCTATTCTAATAAACACAAGGTAATCTCATATTTCAAGTCTAATGTTAGGCCTCTATTACTCAACTATATAGTTAAGTACTACGACTGCATCCTGATAGAAGGAAATCAGGGTAGTCATGTTAAAAATAAGATAACCCTATCTGCTAGCCAATAATTAATTATGCCAAGAACACTTGAAAGCAGAAAAGCACCAAGGTTTATCACATAATGTTCTATTACTAGCTACGTAAGGTCTAAGCACCATCAAATAAGGCAGCCCAGCAGAAAGCCTATAAAAAGACAAATGGTAACTCAATTAAAAAATATCAATTTTTTACACTTACTTTCCCAAGCCTCTCCCCTATCCATTAAAAAAACTTCCCTACTCTATTGACAGTTAGATAGAATTAGCTTCAGTAGAAAGAAGTAATTCTGTAATATTCCTAATACTGATTTTAAATATATTGCTTTAAATGTGGCATATCAAAATAGAACAAGCTGCAGTCATAGAAACCAATTGAAAAATGCTCACAAGGATTTTGAAGGGAACAGGAAACATTCTCAAAAGAAATTAAATGCACCAAAGTTATAATGAAACATAGGTCATGTCCAAGACTTCATTTAAACAAAAAATTATAATATTACAAAAGCCATATATCTGGCACAAGGCAGAAAACAATATACCAGATATGACTCAGACAAGAAGATACTCCAAACAACTATTAAAACCTTAAAGGGGCATTAATGTTCCTAGAATTAGGCTTACCCATAGCCAATATAGTGGTCCCCAATAAACCCTCTTATGCAATAGTCCAAAATCAAACACTCCTTACCATGAAGACTAATTTAATGACAACATAAATATAAAATCACCACTTTTGAATCTAAGCAAACTACTGCATTACTTAGTTTATTCTTTCTTCTCCCTATTACAAATGATTAGGCTTTCCTTTCTCTCCCCGTATTCAATATTATTATTATATAGCATTTATGAATGCTTAGAATTAGGCTTACCTTAGAAAGACTAGTGGTCCCAAATAAACCCTCTTATGCAACAGTCCAAAATGAAATACTCCTCACCATGAAGACTACTTTAATAGCAGCATAAATATTAAATCACCTCTTTCGAATCTAGGCAAACTACTACATTCCTTGCACTATTCTTTCTATTTTTCCCTATTACAAATGATTAGGCTTTCCTTTCTCTCTCTTCGTTTAATATGATTATAAAGCATTTATGAATGCTTATATGCAAGTGTTTTCTAGTGCAGTGAGAAAAGAAAGCATTTCATAACGCCTAACCTGCTATACGCCGTATCATGAGATCAAGCAAAAACAGAGAGTTAAAAATGTGTGTAGAAACAAGTTTCAATATCTCAAAAGCAAAATCCAAACAATACCAATTGATGATGTCCAATTAGTCCACATAAGTATTGAAGTATATAACTAGCATAGGAAGGTACCGGTGATCTTAGCTGCTAAATTCTTGGTGGCTGTACCAAAGGACCGAAATCAAATCCTGCCTTCATCAGGGATGGGTGGGTTTCATGGAAAGGAAAGGACTATTATCTGTTCTATGGCCTAACTATACCAAACACATTTTACGACTAACATGGAACCCCAAACACACAAGTGCACTAACCATAGGGCCTTTCACCTAGTGTTCAAATTATGTATCCCAAAAGGAGTGGGCCGCTATAGTTTTAGAGCTCAATGAACCTTCCTTAATCACACATAGCATCAAAAAGAGAAAAATAAATAAAATAAAAAGATGTAATAAAGAGGGAAAAAAAAGAGGATGAAATTTGTATTCAAATAGTAGAATTTAAAAATAACATCATGAAAGTGAGGAAAAAATGAAAAGGAAGAAAAACCCTACAGGAAAATAGTTTAACTTACAAAACTTTAGGTTAGCGGAAGAGACTTAAAGAAGTAGGGACGAAAAGGTAAGACCAAGTTTATGAGCAACTTAACCTTTTTTGGATAAGTGGTTAGCAATAAACTTATTTAAATCCTCCAAGGAACCCAAGTTGGCATAGAGCCAATCTTTTGCCTTAATAAACTAGGTTAGAAAAGAATCACCATTCAATTATCTTAAGTATAAAACACTAATAATTGAAAATTATCACTAAAAAAATGCTATTGATTAGTCAAGGAATGAGTGAATAAACAAGCAAAAAAAATTTACTAGATCAGGCTTCATTCATTTACACCTCCACTTACCGTTAACTAGTGCTATGCATAAAAGCAAACAACTATAGCATCACATATGAAAAATATAAAACACTTGAAGAATGGTGAACACAATGAGTTGTTAATGTGCTAAAACTCAAAATGCATAAATAAGGTAAGAGAAAATAGAGTTCAATGATACCATTTGAGATCTCACCTTATATGTAGAAATATTACCACATCGAAGAATGCTAGCGTGAGCAATACATCCAACAGCAGAAACAATGTAACAGTTATAAAAGCAACTGTTGCAAAATAAAGTTATCTTCGCAATTATGTCCTACAAGTATAAAAAAATGTTATCATTATCATAAGTAACCTTTATTTAATAAAAAATTAGATTAAAAAATAACTCTAAATCTTCCCCAGAAATTCATTATTTAATAAGTAAACAAAATAATTAACGTAAAATTGTTAAAAGTAAAGTAGCTTCATGGATACATAACTTACCTCCCCTGCATAGATTATCATTGAACGTGGATGAAAATCTCCCCCGATTCTATTCAGAACAAAACCCTTTGCAAATATCATACTCTATATGTGTGAAAATAATACATAAACCTTATTAATTATAACTTTCGAAAATCATATGTAACATTAGTATGTTAGTAATTAAAACATCAGTTCTTTTTCATTTTCTTTGTATAATCTCATTAA
>JBBYHO010024994.1:0-11993 GCA_038382025.1 Adansonia gregorii
ATAAATGAATTGATGCTTTGGTTTCATAAGAAATACTTCTCTTTCGACCATTTTTAGAATTAAAGTTCATTTTTCAACTAGGATAAACACGAATTCACATAATAATCTCATTCTTTTTCATGATTGGGGACCATAAACATATTCTTCTCATAGGATCAATGGTATTGATGTCTTGGTTTCATAAGAAAAACCTTTCTTTCTACCAATGTCAGAATTAATGTTCGTTTGTTAATTTGGACAAACCTGGATTCACATAGTAATTTTTTTCTTTTCATGATTAGGCGCCATAAACATATTCTCCTCATCGAGATAAATGATATCCATGCTTTGGCTTTCTAAGAAAAACATCTATTTCTACCATTTTTAGAATTAAAGTTTGATTTTCAATTGGGATAAATATGGATTCATGTAATAATCTTTTTTCTTTTAATGATGGGGCAACACAAATTCATTCTCCTCATTGGGACAAATGAATTATTGCTTTGGTTTCATAAGAAAACCTCTCTTTCTACCAATTTTAGAATTAATATTCGCTCATCGATTTGGACAAACACGGATTCATATAATAATATCCTTTCTTTTCATGATTAGGCACCATAAACACATTCTCCTCATTAAGATAATAATATTCATGCTTTGTTTCATAGGAAAAACATCTCTTTCTACCATTTTTTGAGTCAAAATTTGCTTTCAATTGGGATAAACATGGATTCAGATAATAATCTCCATTCTTTTAATGATTGGGCACCACAAATTCATTCTCCTTATTGAGATAAATGAATTGATGCTTTGGTTTTACAAGAAAATCTTCTCTTTCTACCAATTTTAGAATTCATGCTCATTTGTTGATTTGGGCAAATACGGATTCACGTAATAATTTCCTTTTTTTTTGTGATTAGACACTATAAACACATCTCCTCATTGGGATAAATGACATTCACGCCTTGGTTTCAGACGAAAAACATCTCTTTCTACCATTTTTAGAATTAAAGTTTGTTTTTCAATTGGATAAACATGGTTTCACATAATAATCTCATTTCCTTCAATGATTGGGCATTAGAAATTCATTCTCCGCACTGGGATAAATGAATTGATGCATTGGTTTCATAAGAAATACTTCTCTTTCGACCATTTTTAGAATTAAAGTTTATTTTTCAATTGGGATAAACACGAATTTACATAATAATCTCCTTCCATTTCATGATTAGGAACCATAAACATATTCTCCTTATGGGATCAATGGTATTGATCCCTTGGTTTCATAAGAAAAACCTCACTTTCTACCAATGTTAGAATTAATGTTCGTTCATTGATTTGGACAACCTGGATTCACGTGATAATATCCTTTCTTTTCGTGATTAGGTGCCATAAACACATTCTCCTCATCAAGATAAACGATATCCATGCTTTAGCTTTCTAAGAAAAAAATCTCTTTTGACCATTTTTAGAATTAAAGTTTGTTTTCTAATTGGATGAACATAGTTTCACGTAATAATCTCTTTTCCTTTAATGATTGGATACAACAAATTCATTCTCTGCTCTGGATAAATGAATTGATGCTTTGTTTTCGTAAGAAATACTTCTCTTTCAGCCATTTTTTCAATTAAAGTTCATTTTTCGATTGGGTTAAACACGGATTCACATAATAATCTCCTTCTATTTCATGAATGGGCACCATAAACACATTCTCCTTATTGGGATCAATGCTATTGATGCTTTGGTTTCATAAAAAAACCTCTCCTTCTACCAATTTTAGAATTAATGTTCGTTTGTTGATTTAGACAAACCCGGATTCATGTAACAATATCCTTTCTTTTCATCATTAGGCACCGTAAACACATCCTCCTCATTGGGAAAAATGATATTCATGCTTTGGTTTCATAAGAAAAACATCTCTTTGTACCAATTTTACAATTAAAATTTGTTTTTCAATTGGATAAGCACAGTTTCATATAATAATCTCATTTCTTTTAATTATTGGGCACCACAAATTCATTCCCCTCATTGGGACAAATGAATTGTTGCTTTGGTTTCATAAGAAAACATCTCTTTCTATTAATTTTAGAATTAATGTTCGTTCATCAATTTGGACAAACACGGGTTCACATAATAATATCATTTCTTTTCATGATTAGGCACTATAAACACGTTCTCCTTATCAGGATGAATGACATCCATGCCTTGGCTTCATAAGAAAAACATCTCTTTCTACCATTTTTAGAATTAAAGTTTGTTTTTAAATTTGGATAAATACAGATTCACGTAATAATCTTCTTCCTTTTAGTGATTGGGCACCATAAATTCATTTTTCTTATTGGGATAAATGAATTGATGCTTTGGTTTTATAAGAAAACCCTTTTTTCCTCCAATTTTAGAATTAATGTTCATTCATCGATTTGGACAAACACAGATTCACATAATAATATCCTTTCTTTCCATGATTAGGCCCCATAAACACATTCTCCTCATTAGGATAAATGATATCCATGCTTTGGTTTCTTGAGAAAAACATCTCTTTCTACCATTTTTAGAATTAAAAGTTTGTTTTTTAATTGGGATAAACACGAATTCACATATTAATCTCCTTTCTTTTAATAATTGGGTACCCCAAATTCATTCTCCTCATTGGGATAAATAGATTAATGCCTTGGTTTCATAAGAAAAGCTTCTCTTCCTACCAAGTTTAGAATTAATGTTTGTTTGTCGATTTAGACAAACACAGATTCATGTAATAGTCTCAGTTCTCTTCATGATTAGGCATCATAAACACATTATCCTCATGGAATAAATGATATTCATGCTTTGGTTTCATATGAAAAACATCTCTTTCTGCCATTTTTAGAATTAAAGTTTGTTTTTCAATTAGATAAACACAGTTTCACATAATAATCTCCTTTCATTTAACGATTGGGCACAACAAATTCATTCTCCGCACTGAGATAAATGAATTGATGCTTTGGTTTCATAAGAAATACTTCTCTTTTGGTCGTTTTTAGAATTAAGGTTTGTTTTTCAATCGGGATAAACATGAATTCACATAATAATTGCCTTCCTTTTCATGATTGGGAACAATAAACACATTCTCCTCAGGGAATCAATGGTATTAATGCCTTGGTTTCATGGGAAAAACCTCTCTCTCTACCAATGTTAGAGTTAATGTTCATTCGTCGATTTGGACAAACCTAGATTCACGTAATAATATCCTTTCTTTTCATGATTATGCACCATAAACATATTTTCCTCATTGGGAAAAATGATATTCATGGTGTGGTTTCATAAGAAAAACATCTTTTTATACCATTTTTAGAGTTAAAGTTATGAAACCATCTCTTTATACCATTTTTAGAATCAAAGTTTGTTTTTCAATTGGATAAACACGGTTTCACGTAATAATCTTCTTTCTTTTAATGATTGGGCACCATAAATTCATTGTCCTCATTGGGATTAATGAATTGATGCTTTGGTTTCATAAGAAAAGCTTCTCTTTCTACTAATTTTAGAATTAATGTTCGTTCTTTGATTTGGACAAACACGGATACATGTAATAATATCCTTTGTTTTTGTGAATAGGCATCATAGACACATTCTCTTCATCGAGATAAATGATACCCATGCTTTGGCTTCATAAGAAAAACATCTTTTTCTACCCTTTTTAGAATTAAAGCTTGCTTTTCAATTGATAAATACGGATTCACGTAATAATCTCCTTTCTTTTAATGATTAGGCATCACAAATTCATTCTCCTCATTGGGACAAACGAATTGATGCTTTGGTTTCATAAGAAAACCTCTCTTTCTACCAATTTTAGAATTAATGTTCATTCATCGATTTGGATAAACCCTGATTCACATAATAATATCCTTTCTTTTCATGATTAGGCACCATAAACACGTTCTCCTCATTAGGATAAATGATATCCACACTTTGGCTTCATAAGAAAACATCTCTTTCTACCATTTTTAGAATTAAAGTTTGTTTTTCAAATGGGATAACACGGATTCACGTAATAATCTCTTTTCTTTTAATGATTGGGCACCACAATTTCATTCTCCTTATTGGGACAAATGACTTGATGCTTTGGTTTCATAAGAAAACCTTTTTTTCTTCCAATTTTGGAACTAATGTTCGTTCATCGATTTGGACAAACACGGATTCACGTAATAATATCCTTTCTTTTCATGATTAGGCACCATAAACATATTCTCCTTATCAGGATAAATGATCTCCATGCTTTGGCTTCATACGAAAAACATCTCTTTTTACCATTTTTAGAATTAAAGTTTGTTTTTCAATCAGGATAAACACGGATTCACATATTAATCTCTATTCTTTTAATGATTGGGCACCATAAATTCATTCTCCTCATTGGGATAAACGAATTAATGCTTCGGTTTCATAAGAAAATCCTCTCTTTCTACCAACTTTAGAATTAATGTTCGTTCGTTGATTTGGACAAACACGGATTCACGTAGTAATATCCTTTCTTTTCATGTTTAGGCACTATAAACACATTCTCCTTATCAGGAAAAATGACATTTATGCTTTGGTTTCATGAGAAAAACGTTTCTTTGTACCATTTTTAGAATTAAAGTTTGCTTTTAATTGGATAAACACGGTTTCATATAATAATTTGCCTTTTAATGATTTGGCACTACAAATTCATTCTCCACAGTGTGATAAATGAATTGTTGATTTGGTTTCATAAGAAATACTTTTCTTTCAACTATTTTTAGAACTAGAGTTCGTTTTTCAATTGGGATAAACATGGATGCACATAAAAATCTCCTTCCTTTTCATGATTGGGTACCAAAAACACATTCTCCTCATTGGGATAAATGATATTCATGCTTTGGTTTCATAAGAAAAACATATCTTTCTACCATATTTAGAATTAAAGATTATTTTTCAATTTGGATAAACAAGGATTCACATAATAATCTCCTATCTTTTAATGATTGGGCACCACAAATTCATTCTCCTTATTAGGATAAATGAATTAATGCTTTGGTTTTGTAAGAAAAGCTTTCTTTCTACCAATTTTGAAATTAATGTTCATTCGTCGATTTAGACAAACACGGATTCATGTAATAATCTCTTTTCCTTTCATGATTAAGCACCATAAACATATTCTCCTTCTTTGGATAAATGATATTCATGCTTTGTTTTCATACGAAAAACATCTCTTTCTACCATTTTTAGAATTAAAGATTGTTTTTCAATTTGGATAAACAAGGATTCACATAATAATCTCCTATCTTTTAATGATTGGGCACCACAAATTCATTCTCCTCATTGGGATAAATGAATTGATGCTTTGGTTTTGTAAGAAACGCTTCTCTTTCTACCAATTTTAGAATAAATGTTCATTCATTGATTTGGACAAACATGGATTCACATAATAATATCCTTTGTTTTCATGATTCGGTAACATAAACACATTCTCTTCATCGGGTACATCCATGCTTTGGATTCACGTAACAATATCTTTTTTTTTTCATGATTAGGTACCATAAACATATTTTCCTCATCGAGATAAATGATATCCATGCTTTGACTTCATAAGGAAAACGTCTCTTTCTACCATTTTTAGAATTAAAGTTCATTTTTCAGTTGGGATAAACATGGATTCACATAATAATCTTCTTTCTTTTAATGATTGGGCACCACAAATTCATTCTCCTCATTAGGACAAATGAATTGATGTTTTGGTTTCATAAGAAAACCTCTCTTCCAACCAATTTTAGAATTAATGCTCATTCATTGATTTGGACAAGCCTGGATTCACGTAATAATATCCTTTTTTTCATGATTAGGCACCATAAACAAATTCTCCTCATCAGGATAAATGATATTCACGCTTTGGTTTCATAAGAAAAACATCTCTTTCTATCATTTTTAGAATTAAAGTTTAGGGTTTTCAATTGGGATAAATACGGATTCATATAATAATCTCTTTTCTTCTAATGAATGGGCACCACAAATTCATTCCCCTCATTGGGATAAATGAATTGATGCTTTGGATTCATAAGAAAAGCTTCTCTTTCTACCAATTTTAGAATTAATGTTCGTTCATCAATTTGGACAAACACAGATTTACGTAATAATCTCCTTTCTTTTCATGATTAGGCACCATAAACACATTCTCGTCACTATGATAAATGATATCCATGCTTTGGTTTCATACGAAAAACATCTCCTTCTACCATTTTTAGAATTTAAGTTTGTTTTTCAATTGGATAAACATGGTTCCACATAATAATCACTTTTTATTGCACTACAAATTCATTCTCTGCACTACGATAAATGAATTGACATTTTGGTTTCATAAGAAATACTTCTTTTTTGGCCATTTTTTGAATTAAAGTTCATTTTTCAATTGGGATAAACATGAATTCATATAATAATATACTTCCTTTTCCTGAATGGGATCCATAAACACTTTCTCCTCACAGGATTAATGGTATTGATGCTTTGGTTTCGTAAGAAAAGCCTCTCTTTCTACCAATTTTAAAATTAATGTTGGCTCATTGATTTGGACAAACACGGATTCACGTAATAATATCCTTTCTTTTCGTCATTAGGCACCATAAACACATTGTCCTCATTGGGATAAATGATATCCATGCTTTGGTTTCATAAGAAAAACATCTCTTTCTACCATTTTTAGAATTAAAGTTTGTTTTCAATTAGGATAAACACGGATTCACATAATAATATGTTTTCTTCTATTGAATGGGCACCACAAATTCATTCCCCTTATTGGGATAAATGAATCGATGCTTTAGTTTCATAAGAAAAGTTTCTCTTTCCACCAATTTTGGAATTAATGTTGATTCGTTGATCTGAACAAACATGGATTCACGTGATAATATCCATTCTTTTTGTGATTAGGTACCATAAACACATTCTCCTCGTCAGGATAAATGATATCCATGCTTTGGCTTTGTAAGAAAAATATCTATTTCTACCATTTTTAAAATTTTTTCAATTAGGATAAACACATATCCATATAATAATCTCCTTTCTTTTAATGATTGGGCACCATAAATTCATTATTCTCATTGGGACAAATGAATTGATTCTTTGGTTTCATAAGAAAACCTCTTTTTCTACCAATTTTAGAATTCTTGTTCATTCGTTGATTTGGACAAACCTAGATTCATGTAATAATATCCTTTCCTTTCGTGATTAGGCACCATAAACACATTTTCCCCATCGGGATAAATGATACTCATGCTTTGGTTTTGTAAAAAAAGCATCTCTTTCTACCATTTTTAAAATTAAAGTTTATTTTTCAATTGGGATAAACAGGGATTCAGGTAATAATCTAATTCCTTTTAATGATTGGGCACCACAAATTCATTCTCTTTATTGGGACAAATGAGTTGATGCTTTGGTTACATAAGAAAACCTTCCTTTTCAAGATTGGGCTCCATAAACACATTCTCCTCATTGGGATCAACGGTATTAATGCTTTGGTTTCATAAGAAAAACCTTTTTTTCTACCAATTTTAGAATTAATGTTCGTTCATCGATTTGGAAAACACAGATTCACGTTAAATCTCCTTTCTTTTCATGATTAGACACCATAAACACATTCTCCTCATCGGGATAAATGACATTCATGCTTTGGTTTCATAGCCAATACTTTTCTTTCAGCCACTTTTAGAATTAAAGTTTACTTTTTAATTGGGATAAACATGGATTCATATAATAATCTCCTTCTTTTTCATGATTGGGCACCATAAGAACATTCTCCTCATTGGGATCAATGGTATTGATGCTTTGATTTCATAAGAAAAACCTGTTTTTCTACCAATTTTAGAATTAATGTTCGTTCGTCAATTTGGACAAATATGGATTCACGCAATAATCTCCTTTCTTTTCATGACTAGGCACCATAAAAACATTCTCCTTATTAGGATAAATGATATTCATGCTTTGGTTTCATTAGAAAAACATCCCTTTCTGCCATTTTTAGAATCAAAGTTTGTTTTTCAATTGCACAAACACAGTTTCACATAATAATCTCCTTTCCTTTAACGATTGGGAATTACAAATTCATTCTCGGCACTGGGATAAATGAATTGATGCTTTGGTTTCATAAGAAATACTACTCTTTCGGCCACTTTTAGAATTAAAGTTTGTTTTTCAATTGGGATAAATATGAATTCACATAATAATCGCCTTTTTTTTCGTGATTGGGAACCATAAACACATTCTCCTCTGGGGATCAATGGTATTAATGCCTTGGTGTCATAAGAAAAAGCTCTCTTTCTATGAATGTTAGAATTAATGTTCGTTCGTTGATTTCGACAAACCTGGATTCATGTAATAATATCCTTTCTTTTCGTGATTAGGCACCATAAACACATTCTTCTCATTGGGAAAAATGATATTCATGCTGTGTTTTCATAAGAAAAACATCTTTCTACCATTTTTATAATTAATGTTTGATTTTCAATTGGGATAAACATGGATTCACTTAATAATCTCCATTCTGTTAATGATTAGGCACCACAAATTCATTCTTCTTATTGGGACAAATGAATTGATGCTTTGGTTTCATAAGAAAACCTATCTTTCTACCAATTTTAGAATTAATGTTCGTTCATCGATTTGGACAAACACGGATTCACATAATAATATACTTCCTTTTCATGATTAGGCACCATAAACACATTCTTCTTATGAAGATAAATGATATCCAAGCTTTGGCTTCAAAAGAAAGACATGTCTCTTTACCATTTTTAGAATTAAAGTTTGTTTTTCAATTAGGATAAACATGGATTCAGGTAATAATCTCCTTCCTTTAAATGATTAGGCACCACAAATTCATTCTCTTTATTGGGACAAATGAGTTGATGCTTTGGTTACAGAAGAAAACCTTTTTTCTTCCAATTTTTGAATTAATGTTCATTCATCGATTTGGACAAACATGGATTCACGTAACAATATCCTTTTTTTCATGATTAGGCACCATAAACACATTCTCCTCATTAGGATAAATGATATCCATGCTTTGGCTTCATAAGAAAAGCATCTCTTTCTGCCATTTTTGGAATTAAATTTTGTTTTTCAATTGGGACAAACACGGATTCACATATTAATCTCCTTTCTTTTAATGATTGCGTACCATAAATTCATTCTCATTGGGATAAAGGAATTGATGCTTTGGTTTTATAAGAAAAGCTTCTCTTTCTACCAAGTTTAGAATTAATGTTCGTTCATCGATTTGGACAAACACGGATTCACGTAATAATATCTTTTCCTTCGTGATAAGGCACCATAAACACATTCTCCTCATCGGGATAAATGATATCCATGCTTTGGCTTTGTAAGAAAAACATCTCATTCTACCATTTTTAGGATTAAAGTTTGTTTTTCAATTGGATAAACATGGTTTCACATAATAATCTCCCTTCCTTTAATGATTTAGCACTACAAATTCATTCTCCGTAGTGTGATAAATGAATTGTTGATTTAGTTTCATAGGAAAGACTTCTCTTTCAGCCACTTTTAGAACTAGTTCATTTTTCAATTGGGATAAACACGGATGCACATAAAAATCTCCTTCCTTTTCATGATTGGGCATCATAAACACATTTTCCTCATCGAGATAAATGATATCCATGCTTTGGCTTCAGAAGAAAGAAATCTCTTTCTACCATTTTTAGAATTAAAGTTTGTTTTTCAATTGGGATAAATAAGGATTTACATAATAATTGCTTATCTTTTAATGATTGGGCACCATAAATTCATTCTTCTTATTGGAATAAATGAGTTGATGCTTTGGTTTCATAAGAAAACATCTCTTTCTACTAATTTTAGAAATAATGGCCGTTTATCAATTTGGACAAGCCTGGATTCACGTAATAATATCCTTTCTTTTCGTGATTAGGCACCATAAACTTATTCTCCTCATCGGGATAAATGATATTCATGCTTTGGTTTCATAAGAAAAACATCTATTTCTACCAGTTTTAGAATTAAAATTCATTTTTCAATTGGGATAAACACAGATTCACATAACAATCTCCTTCCTTCTCAAGATTGGGCACCATAAACATATTCTCCTCATTGGGATCAATGGTATTAATGCTTTGGTTTCATAAGCAAAACCTCTCTCTACCGATTTTAGAATTAATGTTTGTTCATCGATTTGGACAAACATGGATTCACGTAATAGTGTCCTTTTCTTTTATGATTAGGCACCATAAACATATCCTCTTCATCAAGATAAATAATATCCATGCTTTGGTTTCAAAAAAAAAGTTCTATTTCTACCCATTTTTCGATTTAAAGTTTGTTTTTCAATTAGGATAAACACAGATTCACATAATAATCTCCTTTCTTGTAATGATTGGGCACCTTCAAATCATTCTTCTTATTGGGATAAATAAATTGATGCTTTGGTTTCATAAGAAAAGTTTCTCTTTCCATCAACTTTAGAATTAATGTTAATTCATCGATTTGGACAAACATGGATCCATGTAATAATCTCCTTTCTTTTCTTGATTAAGCACCATAAACACATTCTCCTTATTGGGATAAATGATATCCATGCTTTGGTTTCATACAAAAAACATCTCTTTCACCTTTTTTTAGAATTAAGGTTTGTTTTTCAATTGGATAAATATGGTTTCACATAATAATCTCCTTTCTTTTAATGATTGGGCACTACAAATTCATTCTCTGCACTATAAATAAATTGATGCTTTGGTTTCATAAGAAATACTTCTCTTTCGACCATTTTTAGAATTAAAGTTCATTTTTCAATTAGGATAAACATGGATTCACATAATAATCTCCTTCTTTTTCAAGATTGAGCACCATAAACACATTCTCTTCATCGGGATAAATGATATCCATGCTTTGGTTTCAGAAGAAAAACATCATTTTCTACCATTTTTAGAATTGAAGTTCATTCATTGATTTGGACAAACATGGATTAACGTAATAAAATATCTTTTCTTTTTGTGATTAGGCACCATAAACACATTCTCCTTATTTGGATAAATGATATTCATGCTTTGGTTTCATACAAAAAACATCTCTTTCTACCATTTTTAGAATTAAAGTTTGTTTTTTAATTGGGATAAACATAGAATCTTATAATAATCTCATTTTGTTTATTGATTGGGCACCATAAATTCTCTCTCCTCAGTGAGACAAATGAATTGATGCTTTAGTCTCATAAGAAAACCTCTCTTTCTACTAATTTTAGAATTAATGCTCATTCGTTGATTTGGACAAGCCTGGATTCACGTAATAATATCCTTTCTTTTCGTGAGTAGGCACAACAAACCCATTCTCCTCATCGGGATAAATAATATTCATGCTTTGATTTCATACGAAAAACATCTCTTTCTACCAGTTTTAGAATTAAAGTTCATTTTTCAATCGGGATAAACACAGATTCACATAACAATCTCCTCCCTTCTCAAGATTAGGCACCATAAACACATCCTCCTCATTGGGCTCAATGGTATTAATGCTTTGGTTTCATAAGAAAAGCCTCTCTCTCTCTACCAATTTTAGAATTAATGTTCGTTCATCGATTTGGGCAAACACAGATTCACGTAATAATATCTTTTCTTTTCATGATTAGGTACCATAAACACATTCTCCTCATTGGGATAAATAATACCTATGCTTTGGGTTCATAAGAAAAAAATCTCTTTCGATCATTTTTAGAATTAAAATTTGGTTTTCAATTGAGATAAACACAGATTCACATAATAATCTCCATTCTTTTAATGATTAGGTGCCATAAATTCATTCTCCTCATTGGGATAAATGAATTGATGCTTTGGTTTCTTATTAAAAACCTCTTTTTCTACAAATTTTAGAATTAATGTTTGTTTGTCGATTTAGACAAACATGAATTCATGTAATAATATCCTTTCTTTTCATGATTAGGCACCATAAACACATTCTCCTCATTTGGATAAATGATATTCATGCTTTGGTTTCATACGAAAAACATCTCT
>JBBYHO010025025.1:0-54451 GCA_038382025.1 Adansonia gregorii
AAGCCAAGCATGTTAACCTCAACCAATGAGGATTAGCATGGACTTAGCATTTTCCTTAAAGCTAGCAAAATATCTTACGAAAAATCAAGTTTTCCAGATCTAGAATCTCGGTTAAACAAGCTCAAATCTTCTGATTTTGAAACAAAAATGGCTTTACATTCATCCCCAAAATGTTTCTGCCTTGTTTTGAGTTAAAACCTTGAAAGGTATGATTAATAGACTGTTTCATTGTCCTAAACTACTCCAAGGCTGTGCAAATGAGTTCGTGATGCTCATGCCACTCGTTCCCTTTAGTCATGGACGTTCGAATGTCAATGACTCGAGTGTAGACCCATAAAACATAAGGAAAGCCAGAAATATGCCTTGCTTTACTTTGTTCCTTGCTAGCAGCAGAACTGTTTAAAATTGAAAAATCACTTTAAAATATGAAATAACTTTTCATGAATTTTTTGATATTTTTCTCTCATAGCATGTCGAATTATCTTTAAAACAATGTCTTGTTCATCCCTAGATCAGTCCGGATGAGAAAGTTATGATTTTTCAAATCTAAACTATCCAAAACCTCTGGAATCCAGACATGTATTCTGGTTGGGGCATTGCAGACCCACTAAATTATTTTTTAAAATTTTTCAAACATTTTTCATAAAATATTCATGAAATTCCCTTTTCAGAAAGGTATCACTTGCAATTTTTTGATGCCAAATGAGTCTGAGTTGATTTTTCAAATTTTGACACACATTGTCCCTCGTATGCTCTGCTAGCAGCATGATCAATCCGAACATGTAAATTTATTTTCTAGAAATTGACTTTTTGGGAAATCGGGAACATTTTCAGATTGGACCTCGTCAAGCTATCTTTCTAATGGTATCTCACTTGGCCTCTAAAGCCTTCAAACCAATATAAAATAAATTCGGGAAGCCAAATAGTTCAATGATGCCCCCTATTTTTTGATTTTGATTAAAAATTGAGTTGTTTTCTCGAATTCCGTCTCAAGACATTCGAATGTCGAATGTCTCTGTATCAGCTTGATCAGACTTGAGAACATATTTTAACATCTCACAAGCTCATATCAAGGCACAAACATATTTTACATCTTTATCATCCTCATTCACAGTAAATCTTTTTGCCAAAAATTGTTGAATGCTTACCAATGTTCTGAATCATGAAGTTTTGTCATTCATGAGGATACTCCAACCTCGACCTTCTGAGGGGATACTCCAACCTTGTTTTTCAAAATTGTTAAAGTAAAAAAATCTTCTTTTGTCAAAATTATTTGTCATCCATGGGGATGCTCCAATCCCATCTTTTTGAAGGGATACTCTAACCCTATCTTTTGATTACAATTATTTTTTTCTCTTTCTCGAATTTCTATGAATATGTCAAATAAACCTTGTTTAATCAAGTAACCCAGATGCATCTTAAAAATTATCGATTCGGTTATTCTTAGATAATCAATGCAAATAAGGAGATAAATTTCAATAGTCCACCCATTTTATTTTTCATTGCATTAAATGATCCATGTTATGTTATTTCATTTATTACCTTATTAACATGATTTCTTTGTGATGATTATGTGCATTCATATTTTCAAAATGTTTCCAAATAAAATTAAAGGTAATGTTCTGCGTGGGTATCTCTCTAGTGCCCAAAGTGGAACACTCCATTTTCAAAGTAAAATCCAGAGGTCATTTTATCGAAAATCTCTATATTCCCTATCTCCTCGGGGTGTATATGAGATTAAATCTTTTTCATTGAAAACCTAGATTATTTCTATAAGATTCATGCATAAAAGGGGTATATCGAAATATTGACAAGTTAAGATCGAAAGAATCAAAATCGAGTAAAACATAGCTAGTATAGTACCAATTTCGGGCATCGCAAAGAGGTTCCTACCCCATTGTGCATAACCAACTCCTAAATCTAAATGATGATCTTTGCATTACATAGACCACGAGATCAATGTTTTGAGTTTTATAACTCAAAACATAGGTTTCAATAGGCATCCGATCATGCCTAGCCTTAAATGATCGGATACAACTCCAAGCATTGGCCATTTCGTGATGGTCATCCAAGATTAATAAGATGAGCGATTCATCTTATGGTCTTTTTTCACTGTATCACAAATCGAGAATTTGTACATTCTCATCCTCATTACATCGACAAAGAATAGTCTCAATCAAGAAGACTTTTCCAAGTCAGGAAAATATTTTACATTGTACAGACCCATAGATCTACGAGGATCTACCCCAGGGTACATTGCGACAATCATGTCTTTAACAAGCTAGCCAGTCCTAAGGTCAAGAAGGGATAAAGGATCAGAGCTCCTAAGAGGGCAGCCATGAGTTCCATTACTTGACCAAGAGGAAATAATTGTTGAAGAGCTGAGTTGCAAAGCTTAAGGTAGAAGTAACCGCTAGGCAAAGGGTCTCCAAGATGGACAGAAGAGGGAGCTTCAAGCCTTAACCCGAAAGTGAATAAGTGGAACTCGACCTGAGGTAAAAGATGAACCCTTCCTAATCAGATCATTTTTTATCATCTGATTTTGGGCAAAAAAGGGTCTCAAAGGGCAGGGCAATATAGAGTCTGAAAAATCCTTTGCACTAAGCCACTTGAACACCAGGCACTAATCCATCCAGAAAAAGATCCTAATCACTTTATCTCACACTTATAGATAGAACATGAAGAATGCACAGATTACAGAACAGGTTTAAAGTAAGTTAAAGTGTACTTCTATTATCATAGGATAGCATGACAAAGAGGGATTGCACTACCATGTAGGCATAAAAAATGAGAACGCCTTCAAAAGACATTTGAAAAGGTCTTCCTCATCTTTTCGAAGGGATACTCCAACCCTATCCTTTAATTGCAATTAAATTCTTCTCCTTTCCAGACTTCCATGAATGTGTCAAAAAAATCTCATTCAATCAAGGAACCCAGATGTATCTCAAAAATTGTTAATTCGATTATTCTTAGATAATCGATTCCAATTACGAGATAAATTCCAATAGTCCATTCCTTTTCTTTACCATTACATTAAATGATCCATGTTAAGTTGCTTCATTTGTTGCCTTATTAACGTGATTTCTTTGTGATGATTATTTGCATTCATGTTTTCCAATCATTTTAAGTAAAAGTAAGGGTAATATCCCATGTGGGTATCTCTCCAGTGCCTAAAATAGAATATTTCATTTTTCAAAGTAAAATCCAGAGGTCATTTTTATTGAAAACTCTATATTCCTCATCTCTACATATATGAGATTAAATCTTTTTCATCAAAACCTGGATTTGTATTTCTACAAGATTCATGCATTAAAAGAGGGTTATATCAAATTAGTGACAAGTTACGATTGAAAGAATCAAAATCTAGATAAGACATAGCTAGTAAGGTATCGATTTTGGTCATCGTAAAGAGGTTCATACCTCATCATACATAACCAACTCCCTAACCTAAATAGTGAATCTTTGCACTACGTAGACCAAGGGATCAATGTTTTTAGTTTTGTACTAAAAACATATGTTTCAATAGGTATCCGATCATGCTTAGCCCAAAATGATCAATAGTGACTCCATGCATTGGCTATTTTATGATGGTCATCGTAGACCAATAAAATGAGCGATTCATCTTATGATCCCCTTAACTGTATCATAAGTCAAGAATCTGTACTTCTTGTTTTTATCACATTGCGAAAGAAAAGTTTCGGTCAAGAAGACATTTCCAAGTTAAAAAAATGTTTTAAGTCATACACACCCATAGATCTGCAAGGATCCACCCCCGATACGTTGCGATAGCTTAGCAACTCCACTTGGGATAGTATAGAGAATTAGGCTAATAACTAGCCGTGTCTTGCTAGGTCCCCGATTCTTTCGATCTTTGGTCATTATTGAACTATGATCTTTTTTTTTTCATTTTGTCAACTAATATTTTGTTGGGCATAATTGTCAGGATTATCTTAGTTTTAACAATCATTAGTTTAATAAAAATGGTAATGCAGAAGTAAACAAAAAGTTTGATCGTTTCCCCATCACACACCATGAATTTACATGTGCATTAGTGTTTTGCCAAACTCAATGGTGTTATTATAACCTAATCATTTGGAGAAAGTGAGCTATTTGCCTTAAGAATGAGTAACCCTTTGCATAGGCATGGCAACAATTTCCCAGATGTAAATTACCTATGTCTCTCGTGAGTGATCCTCCATATTTGTATAGGGAAATACATCAAACGGATTGAACTCGTTCTGTTAAAGCCGCGATGGATCTAGGATCGGGTCTCTCGACTGCCCTTACCGGATGAAGGAGCAATTCGGATATCTATTTACGCATCAACTTAAACCTCATATAGTGAGCCCTACGACCTAAACCATGTCAAATCATACCAAAATGCTGCTAGAATACCCAAAGAATAGGGTCATTCAAGGAAATATCCTTAACCTTTACTCCTAATTACCATGATTATATAAGTGACAATGAGTATACAATTGTCAGCTGCATCTGCATTTTATCATTTATCAAGGCATGCCATCGTGCCACCCAACAATGACTAATCTTTGTCTAAATAAGTGATGGTGAGCCAAAACCATCGTTCGCATTGTCTTTGCTATAAGCCATTATGCTGTCCGAGTCACAGCTTAACGTGCATCTGCACTAATGGTGATAAATGAATATTACTACTGGTCAGTTATTTTTTCATCAAAATAAGATATTGCATCATCTTATGAAGGGTAAATCGCATCCTTACATGTTGAAATGCTGCCTATTTCTCATCTCACCACCTTGGTTGAGACATGTTATGAATATTTTGTTTTGATGTTCTTAAATTCTTCATTTCCTTACATTTGTCTCCTATATGTTCCACTAACTTATTTTTCATTTTTTTTGTGTTTTGGTGCTTGCATCATCTCATCATAACTATCATGAGTATCATTATTTTGGGATAATTGTTCTGGTTTGGTGTTTAGAAAAGGGCATCATTTATGGAGCAACAGCTTATGTCCACTATGAAGTCCTTTAAAAATGTTAAAACATGGTTAAAAGGTCACCAACGTTAAGACGGAGGCATCTTAAAGCCTGACTACATCTCAGAAATGCATAAAAAGGTCAAGATCAATTTTCGTCACAATGTTTGTCGAGAATTGAAGCACATTTGGGATAGTTAGGATGGCAACAAGAAATAAGCCTTCACTAAAAAGTACAGGGATATTGCTTATTTACTTCGAGTTCAGTTGGGTGATGGCTTATTGCAAGCAATGGCATAGTTTTGGAATTTGGCTACCGATGTTTTACCTTCAACCAACAAGATTTAGTCCCTACTATTAATGAACACATAGCTCTACTCAACAAAGAAATGGCTACATCTGATTGGATTTATGGTAAAGTGCTAATGCCTCCTTGATTCAAGAGAAGGTTGAGGCAAGTTCTTAGGGTCACAAAAGCATGGGTTGATAATCACGTCAAGGTAAAAGGGAGCAGTGAATGCATTTCTACAACTAGCTTGAGAAAGGCCATGGTAAATCTTTCTAATCAAAGGAAAGCTCTAGATGTCTATGCTCTAGCAATTTATGGGCTCGTTATATTCTCGAAGACTTCGGGTTATGTAGAGGCGACAGTCACAGATTTCTTTTCTTGCCTATGTTGCAACATCAACCCTACTTTCGCCATCATTGCCAAAACCATCCGTGCCCTAAGCTTTTGTAAAAAAAAAAAAGGAATAAGAAGGTTTATTGGGTGTGCCCCATTGCTCCAGATATGGCTCTTAGGTTTTCTCTATGTTAGGGAGGAAAGAACCAGACGAAATTTTTTCTTCAAGATCAGTTCTCTTTCCATGACAATAAAGGAAGAATGTCATCAAGATAAGACAGAAAAGTATTGGGTCAAGGAATTACAAAATGTCAACAAGGAAGAAATCACGTGGAGAGCCCTATGGGTGTTCCTTTAGTCGATTATTTACAAATATGGAGACTACACTTATGCACCGATCTTGGATTATGGGGAAATACTAGTTATGCTCCTCTATTGGTATTGCGTCAATTCCAGTGCTAGTAATTCATCGTATTTTTCAAAGACTTAGGCTATTAGGATTTTGAATATGAAGAGCCCAATTATAAAGCAAAAGTCTAGTTAGTTCTCCAAGCCTGGAAAAAGGTCCATTGTATGGAAAGATATTGGAGAATAAGCCCTACCATGCCTGGATATGAAGAATGGAGACTTTATCATATCAATGATTGATTGTTACCACCTAACTTTGGGATACTGCAAATCCCAATAGAGGAATCGACTTCTGAGATTGAGCTAATTAGAAAGGAGTTTGAGCAAGAAAAGGCACCCTTTGCCATAGAAATCTCTCAACTTAAGAAGGAAAAAGGTCAACTAGAGATTGCTATCTATCTTAGGAGCGGTGAAATAGATTGAGTCATTAAAGAAAGAGATCACTTTAAAGATGTCCTCGAACACCTAACCAAGAATTATGTGACACTGCAAAAAGCTAGCAAGTCCTGACATATTGGCAAGACATTAGTCGAATGGGAAGCAAAAGTTGCCACTCTCAATCGCGAGCTGAATTAGCAAAAGGAAGAAGTCAGAACCAGCAAAAAAAAGTTCACGAGGGCACGTGCTCTTGCTTCCACCTATCAACGAAGGAATCAAAGACTCGAGGCCCAAATACGAGATGTGAGAGCCATCAGGGTTGAAAAAGAAGCCCTCATTCACAAAATCCAGGAGTTAGAATAGTCTTCCAGGTTCATCAAGATCATATCAATGAACTAACAAAGGCTTTCAAGCAACGTGAATTAGAGTGGCAAGCGATAATCGACCAAGCACATCTGAACTACTAGGAACAACATCAACACTTCACTAAACAAGTTCAGGTGGCTTAACAAGAGGTGAAAGACATGATTAAAGTAGCTCGGTTCATAAAGCGACCATCATACCTGTGGAGATCATGAGCAATAACTTTTGGGTTTTCTTGATCGTGTGATTATACAATGCAATCATGTTAGATACTTTAAGGTGTAATCATGTCGTAAAAGAAAAACCCTTTTGTGACTCTATGAATGATGTTATTGATGAACCTATTCCAAGAATCAATTTCTCTAATGTATATGCACATTTAATTTCACCATTTTTCATTACACTTACATTAATCATTCATTATCTTAACTCATTATTGCATCATAAATGCTCGTCAATAAATACATTTTAAATAAAAGTCTAATACGAGAATTGGGCTATAAAAGTGCAAGGATTCCAAGATTAATTAGGAACATAGAACCTTACATCATGCACTGCTACAACACATGATGCCATAAGCAAATCATGGAGAGTGATCATGAAGCTTGTGTTAAGTGACTTGAGCTACGGTTAAGGAATCACAAGACCTAATGCTTCATCAGTAATATGAAATGCAAAATCAAATTGCAAAACTTATGGAAAAAATGATCGCCTTTATGAAAAAAAAGGGTAAGCTAGCACTGTTGAAATAAGGAATGATCTTTTCAATGCTGAAAGTCACCCTGCCAATAATCCAGAACTTGCCTAAGGGAAAACTAGACAAGAACAATGGCCCGCTCCTACATTTGTCGCTCAGGCTTTGTCAATTATCTACCTAAATCCCATTGTAGTAGGTCAAATCATTCCTGGTACTTAAAGGGTGAATGCAGAAGTCTCATCAGTCGATCCAATAACCTTTAACCATAAGGAACCAGAGAAAATAGAAGGTTAAAAGTCCATCATGACTATGGAAGAAGTGAACAAATTCTAGCTACTAGAAAAATGCCTTCAAGCTATTGAGGGCAGTGATAGGTTTAAAGCTCTTAACGCACAATTACTGTCTTTGGTGTCAAACCTTGTCATTCCCTTAAAGTTTAAAGTCCCCAAGTTTGGGAAGGTTAATGGAACCATCAACCCTTCCGTCCATGTCCAAATGTACCTATGAAAGGTTGTCTGATATGAGAAAGATGAAAAGCTCCTCATCTATTGCTTCTAGTATAGCCTCATTAACGTAGAAGCTCGATGGTATATCGACCTAGATAATGTCAAAATCCAATCATGGCTGATTTGGCTAAGGCCTTTCTAAATCAATACAGCACATGTTAGATTGGGTGCCAGATCAACTTTCCCTAATGAATTTCAAAAAGAGATCCACTAAAAATTTTAGACAATACGCCTAAAAGTGGAGAGAAGAAGCAACCTTAGTCTGGCCTACCCTTACAAACTTAGTGCTCTCTAGAGAAATGATTAATGCTGCCATTAAAAGTGGTAGAATATCTACCAAAGAAATAGCTAGATCGAGTAAGAAGCCCATTGCCGATAAAAAGGAAAGAGAGGCTAATGCCATACGTTATGCTACCTTATCTTAACCAAAATGGCATCAAATACCTAAGCATACTGCATTCTGGCCTTGTCAATATACCCCTTCAGCCAATTAATGCCATAACCTACAAGCCATCCTTTGCAATCCCATCCAACCTACCATAAAGCTACCTTTCATAAGTTCACCAAAGTACCAATTGAAAAACCAATAATGCACCTGGCAATCAAGGTGCAAATCAATAAAGGTAACATTTTAATCCCATCCCTCTAACCTATAACGAGCTTTTCTAAACCTTGCTCTAGAATCATTTGGTGGCCCCAATCTATGTCCTAAAAAAGAAGCCACCATATCCATAATAGTATAACCCTAATGCGCATTGTGAATACCATGCTGAGGTAATAAGGCTTGACATTGAAAACTGCATATCTTTTAAACAAAAGGTGTAGAGTCTAATCAACTCAAAAGTCTTGCAGTTTGGGACGAGCTAGGGACCCAATGTTGCTGCAATCCTTCACTAAACCACACTGAGTCAGTTACGAATATGATCGACACTAAAAACAAATATGAAATCAAGGCAAGCATAAGGGATGTAAAGATACCAATGTTGTTGATCTTACAAGCATTGATTCAAGTTTGGTTGCTCAGCAACAGAAAAATTAGAAGATAATTTTAACAACTTCTGTGACTTCCATACAGTTATAGGTTATACCTTACAAACATGCAAGGAGTTTAGGTCTATGGTTCAAAGAATGATGAATGAAGGCCAGATAGAATTTTATCATGAAATAATAACTTCTATTGAATCTATCAACATAATAGGGGATAAAACCTCACAGTCACCTTGTGGAAGAAATTGGCCTTTCATTCTTTATGGCAAGTCAAGTTCTAAGGTTAGTTTTTCAATACATACACAAATTTAGTTGTGAAGGTATCTAAACCATTCCCATATCAGAGCAACAAAGTTGTCCCATGGAAATAGGTGAATCAAGTAATGATGATCGAAGAACTAACTCCCTCAATTGTCGTAATGGAACTATTAGGAGTTAGTCACCTAACCCATAGTGATAGGTGTTACACTTCATTTGCTCAAGAAAAATAAAAGGTTGATAGCATCTCTAAGCACCAGTACTACTTAATCCAAGCAAAAAATTTTAAGCCTAAGAAAGTTAAAGAAGTAGTAAGTGAAAGAAAAGCCACGGAGTTTCTCAAGTTCATCAAGCACAGTGAATGCTACATTGTAGACCAGTTAAGCGAACAACCCATAAAGATTTCTATGCTATTTATGCTTCTTAATTTAGAGGTTCACTGAAATGTATTCCTGAAGGTGTTAAACAAAGCATATGTGCCATCGGACATCTCCGTAGATAAATTTGATCGGTTAGTGAACAACATCATGGCTGATAATTATATCCCATTCATGGATGATGGGACCCACCTAGAGGCAGGGGCAGTTATAAAGTTCTACATATCACTACCCATTGCAAGGGATGCATTTTGCACAAAGTACTCATAGACAATGGGTCGACCCTTAATGTGATGCCTATAACTACATTAAGCAAACTCCCTGTCAATTAGTCTAACATCAAAAGTAGCCATACCATAGTTCGAGCTTTGTATGAAACATGTTGCAGAGTAATTGAAAACATCAAAATCTAGCTCTAGATAGGCCCATGTACATATGAAGTGGACTTTCAAGTTATAGATATTAATCTTTTTTATACTACTTATTAAAAAGGCTATGGATACACTCTGCCAGAGTTATCCCATCCTTTCTCCATTAAAAACTTAAATTTATGATAGATGACAAAATAGTCACCATCGGGGCTTAAAAAAATGATTACCATTGCTTTCACTATAGAGATCTACATAGAGTCTAATAAAGATGCACCAGAGTCATCCTTCCAATCCTTCAAGTTTGTTAATGCAACATTTGTAAGAGAATGATTACTAATAATTGAACCCCACCAATTAAAAAGTACCCACTCAAGTTTAAAAATGACCATTGGCAAAGGTTCATGTGTTGGAAAAATGCTTGACAAGAATCTACAAAGGATGGCCTAAGCTTTGCAGGTCACCACTCAAGTTAACAAAAGAGGCTTAAGATTCAAGGACACGGTACAGTCAAGAAAGCAGTAAGAAGGAGGATCCGTAACTAGGAGATGACACGATCATTAGGTCAAAAGAGGGAATCAAAGCCAATAATGTTCCCATCTCTCCATGAGATATTTTATTCGAGAGGACAAATCAATTCAAGCCAACCAGAAAAGCAAAAGGCTAAATATGTCTTGGTCATCTTAAACAAAGCCCTCTACTACCTTGATCTCCAAGATTTGATTATTTGTGAAAATTATTTATCATCCACAGGGATACTCCAACCCTATCTTTTTAAAGGGATACTCTAACCTTGTCTTTCAACTACAGTTAAAATTTTATCCTTCCCAAATTTCCATGAATATGTCAAAAAAATCTCGTTCAATCAAGGAACCCGATGCATCTTAAAAATTATCAATTCGGTTATTCCTAGATAATCGATGCCAATTACGAGATAAATTTTAATAGTTAATCCCTTTTATGTTGCTTCATTGCAAAAAATGATCTATGTTATATTGCTTCATTTATTCCCTTAGTAATGTGATTTCTTTGTGATGATTATTTGCATTCATGTTTTCTATTCATTCAAATAAAACTAAATTAATATTCTGCATGGGTATCTCTCCAGTGCGCAAGGTGGAATATTCTATTTTCCAAAGTAAAATCCAAAGGTCATTTTTATTAACAATCTCTATATTCCCTATCTCTCTGGGCGTATATGAGATTAGATCCTTTTCTTCAAAACCTGGATTTGTATTTCTATAAGATTCATGCATTAAAAGAGGGTTATATCAAAATGGTGACAAGTTAAGATCAAAAGAATCAAAACCAAGGTAAGACATAGCTAGTAAGGTAACGATTTTAGGTGTCACGAAGAGATTCGTACCTCATCATCTGAAACCAACTCCTAAACCTAACTAGTGAATCTTTGCACAACGTAGACCCAGTATCGATGTTTTAAGTTTCATAACTTAAAACATAGGTTTCAATAGGCATTCAGTCATGCCTAGCCCAAAATGATTGGTGGTGACTCTAAACGTTGGCCATTTCATGAAGGTCATCTGAGACCAATAAGATGAGTGATTCATCTTATGGTCCTCTTCACTGTATCACAAGTCAAGAATTCGTAGATTATCGTTCTTGTCACATCGCGAAAGAAAACTCTCGATCAAGAAGACATTTCCAAGTCAAAAAAATATTTTAAATCATATGCACCCCTAGATATGCAAGGATCCACCTTAGGGTACGTTGCGATAGTCCTAACTGACAAATGAACTTTAACTCTAAAAAATGATGGAAAAAGAGGCCCAAAGCAACAATGTCATTTATCCCAATGAGTAGAACGAGTTTATGTTGCCCAATCATGAAAAGAAAGAAGATTATTATGTGAGTCCATCTTTGTCCTAATTAACAAATAAACTTTAATTCTAAAAAATGGCAGGAAGAAAAGCCTTTTAAATGAAACCAAAGCATCAATGTCATTTATCCTAATGAGTGGAACGAGTTTATGATACCTAATCATGAAATGAAAGAAGATTATTATGTGAATCTATTTTTACCCTAATTGATAGACGAACTTTGACTCTACAAAATGGTAGGTAAGAAAGGCTTTTAAATGAAACCAAAGCATCAATGTCATTTATTCCAATGAGGAGAATGAATTTATGGTGCTTAATCATGAAAAGAAAGCAGACTACAATCTGAATATGAGTTTGTCCCAATTGAGAAACGAACTTTAATTCTAGAAAATGGTGGAAAGAAAAGCTTTTCTTATGAAGCCAAACCAACAATGTCATTTATCCCAATGAGTGGAATAGGTTATGATGCCCAATCATGAAACGAAAAGAAATTATTACATGAATCCATCTCTGTCCTAATTGATACATAAACTTTGATTTTAAAAAATGGTGAAAAGAAAAGCTTTTTAAATGAAACCAAAGTATCAATGTCAATTTATCCTAATGCGGGGAATTAGTTTATGGTGCCCAATTATGAAAAGAAAGGAAATTACTATGTAAATACATGTTTCTCGCAATTGACAAATGATATTTAACTCCAAAAAAATAATGGATAGAGAAGCTTTACTTTTAAAACCAAAGCATCAATCTCATTTATCGTAATGAGAAAAATGAGTTTATGGTGCCCAATCATGAAAGGAAAGGAAATTACTATATGAATCCACGTTTATCCCATTTGACAAATGAACTTTAACTCTAAAAAATGATGGAATGAGAAGTTTGTCTTATGAAACCAAAGCAACAATGTTATTTATCCCAATGAGTAGAACGAGTTTATGGTACCCAATCATGAAAAGAATGGAGATTGTTATGTGAATTAGTCTTTGTCCAAATTAACAGATGAACTTTTATTTTAAAAAATGCTTGGAAAAAAAGGCTTTTTAAATGAAACCAAAGCATCAGTGTCATTTATCCTAATGAGGAGAACCAGTTTATGGTGTCCAATCATAAAAAGAAAGGATATTATAAGATGAATATGAGTTTGTCCCAATTAAGAAACGAACTCTAATTCAAAAAAATGATGGAAATAGAAGCTTTTCATATGGAATCAAACATCAATGTCATTTATCCTAATGAGAAGAATAAGTATATGATGCCCAATCATGAAGAGAAAGGAGATTATTATGTGAATCCATCTTTGTCCTAATGGATAAATGAACATTGATTCTAAGAAATGGCAGCAAGAAAAGCATTTTAAATGAAACCAAAGCATTAATGTCATTTATCCCAATGTTGGGAGTGAGTTTATGACGCCCAATAAAGAAAAGAAAGAAGATTAATATGTGAATCCATGTTTGTCCTAATTGATAAATGATAGTTAACTATAAAAACTGATAGAAAGAAAAGCTTTTCTTATGAAACCAAAGCATCAACATCAGTAATCCTAATGAGGAGAATGAGTTTATGGTGCAAAATCATGAAAGGAAAGGGGATTACTATATGAATCCATGTTTATCCTAATTGACAAATAAACTTTAACTCTAAAAAAATAATGGAATGGAAAGCTTTTCTTACGAAACCAAAGTAACGATGTCATTGATCCCAATGAGTAGAACGAGTTTATGATGCCAAATCATGAAAAGAAAAGAGATTATTATGTGAATCTGTCTTTGTCCTAATTTACCGATAAACTTTGATTGTAAAAAATGGTGGGAAGAAAAGCTTTTTAAATGAAACCAAGACATCAATGTCATTTATCCTAATGTGGGGAAAGAGTTTATGGCACCAACCTTGAAAAGAAAATAGATTATTATGTGAATCCATATTTTTCCCAATTGACAAATGAAATTTAACTTAAAAAAGTGATGGAAAGAGAGGCTTTTCTTATGAAACCAAAGAATCAATGTCATTTATCCTAATACGGGGAATGAGTTTATAGTGCCTAATCATGAAAAAAAAGAGATTATTATGTGAATCCGTCTTTATCCTAATTGATAGACGAACATTGATTATAGAAAATGATGGCAAGAAAAGCTTTTTAAACAAAACCAAAGCATCAATGTCATTTATCCCAATGCGGGGAAGGAGTTTATGGTGCCTAATTAAGAAAATAAATGAGATTATTATATGAATCCAAGTTTGTCCCAATTGACCAATAATAGTTAACTATAAAAAATGAGGAAAGAGAAGCTTTTCTTATGAAATCAAAGCATTAATGTCAATAATCCTAATGAGGAAAATAAGTTTATGGTGCCCAATCATGAAAGGAAAGCAGATTACTATGTGAATCCATGTTTGTCCTAACTGACAAATGAACTTTAACTCTAAAAAAATAATGGAAAGAGAAGCTTTTTTTATGAAACCAAAGCAGCAATGTCATTTAACCTAATGAGTAAAACAAGTATAGGGTGCCCAATCATGAAAAGAAAGAAGATTATTATGTGAATCTGTCTTTGTCCTAATTCACACATAAACTTTGATTCTAAAAAATGGTGGGAAAAAAAGCTTTTTAAATGAAGCCAAAGCATCAATGTCATTTATCCCAATATGGGGAATGAGTTTATGGCGCCTAATCATGAAAGAAAAATAGATTATTATGTGAATCTGTGTTTGTCCCAATTGACAAATGAAATTTAACTCTAAAAAATGATGGAAATAGAGACTTTTCTTATGAAACCAAAGCATTAATGTCATTTATCCTAATGATGATAATGAGTTTATGGTGACCAGTCATGAAAAGAAAGGATGTTACTATATGTATCCCTGTTTGTCATAATTGACAAATGAACTTTAGCTCTAAAACATGGTGGGTAAAAATGCATTTTAAATGAAACCAAATAAGAAGAATGAGTTTGTGGTGCCCAATCTTGAAAAGAAAGACAATTACAATGTGCATCCATGTTTGTCCACATTGAGAAATAAACTTTAATTCTAACAAATGGTGGAAGGAGAAGCTTTCCTTATGAAACCAAACTATCAACATCATTTATCCTAATGAGAAAAATGAGTTTATGGTGGCCAATCATGAAAAGAAAGGCGATTACTATATGAATCTATGTTTGTCCTAAATAACAAATAATATTTAACTTTAACAAATAATGGAAAGAGAAGCTTTCCTTATGAAACCAAAGCATCAATGTCATTTGTCCTAATCAAGAGAATGAGTTTATGATGCCCCATCATGAAAAGAAAGGAGATTACTATGTGAATCCATGTTTGTCCCAATTGACAAATGAACTTTAACTCCAAAAAATGATGGAAAGAGAAGCTTTTCTTAGTAAGCCAAAGCATCAAGGTTACTTATCCCAATAAAGAGAATGAGTTTATGGTGCATAGTCATGAAAAGAATATAGATTACTATAAGAATCCATGTTTGTCCCAATTAAGAAACGAGCTTTAATTCTAAAAAATGGCAGAAGGAGAAGCTTTCTTTATGAAACCAAAGCATCAATGTCATTTATCCCAATGAGTAGAATGAGATTATGATGCCTAATCATGAAAAGAAAGGAATATTATTATGTGAATCCGATTTTGACCTAATTGAAAGATGAGCTTTGATTTGAAAAAATGGTAGGAAAGAAAGCTTGGTAAATGAAATCAAAGCATCAATGTCATTTATCCCAATGCAGCATATGAGTTTATGGTGCCCGATCATGAAATGAAAGGAAATTATTATGCGAATCCCTATTTGTCCCAACTGACAAATGATATTTAACTGTAAAACATTATGGAAAGAAAAGCTTTTCTTATAAAGCCAAAGCATCAATGTCTTTTTTGCTAATGAGGAAAATATGTTTATGATGCCCAATCATGAAAAGAAAAGACATTACTATGTGAATCTATATTTATCCCAATTGAAAAATGAACTTAACTCTAAAAAATGATGGAAAGAGAAGCTTTTCTTATGAAACCAAAGCAACAATGTCATTTATCCCAAGGAGTTAAAATGAGTTTATGGTGCCCAATCATGGAAGGAAAGAAATTATTATGTGAATCCATCTTTATCCTAATTTACACATGAACTTTGATTCTGGAGAATGGTGGGAAGAAACGCTTTTTAAATAAAACCAAAGCATCAATGTCATTTATCCCAATGTGGGGAATGAGTTTATGGCACCCAATCATGAAGGAAAATAGATTATTATGTGAATTCGTGTTTGTCCCAATTGACAAATGAAATTTTAACTCTAAAAAATCATAGAAAGATAGGCTTTTCTTATGAAACCAAAGCATCAATGTCATTTATCTTACTGGAAAGAATGAGTTTATGGTGACCAATCATGAAAAGAAAGGATGTTACCATTTGAATCCTTGGTTGTCACAATTTACAAATAAACTTTAACTCTAAAAAAATAGTAGGTAGAAATGCATTTTAAATGAAACCAAAGCATCAATGTCATTTATCCCAATGACGAGAATAAGTATATGGTGTGCAATCATGAAAAGAAAGGAGATTACAATGTGCATCTACGTTTGTCCTAATTACAAATGAACTTTAACTCCAAAAAATGATGGAAAGAGAAGCTTTTCTTAATAAGCCAATGTATTGGCCATTTATCCCAATAAAGAGAATGAGTTTATGGTGCTAATCATGAAAAGAAAATAGATCACTATGAGAATCCATGTTTGTCCTAATTGAGAAACGAGCTTTAATTCTAAAAAATGGTGGAAAGATAAGCTTTTCTTATGAAACCAAAGCATCAATGTCTTTTATCCTAATGAGTAGAACTAGTTTATGCCGCCTAATCATGAAAATAAAGGAGATTATTATGTGAATCTAGTTTTGACCTAATTGACAGATGAACTTTGATTCTAAAAAATGGTAGGAAGAAAAACTTTGTAAATGAAATCAAAGCATCAATGTCGTTTATCCCAATGCGAGGTATGATTTTGTGGTGCCTACTCATGAAATAAAAGGAAATTATTATTTGAACCCATATCTGTCCCAACTAACATATGATATTTAACTGTAAAAAATGATGGAAAGAAAAGCCTTTCTTATGAAGCCAAAGCATTAATGTCATTTATCCTAATGAGGAAAATAACTTTACGGTGCCCAATCATGAAAAAAAATGACATTACTATGTGAATCCATGTTTGTCCTAGTTGATAAATGAACTTTAACCTTAAAAAATAATGGAAAGAGAAGCTTTTCTTATGAAACCAAAGCAACAATTTTATTTATCCCAATGAGTGGAATGAGTTTATTAAGCCCTATCATGGAAAGAAAGGAGATTATTATGCGAATCCGTCTTTGTCCTAATTGATAGACGAACTTTGATCCTAAAAAGTGGTGGGAAAAAAAGCTTTTTAAATGAAACCAACCATCAATATCATTTATCCCAATGCTGGGAAAGAGTTTATGGTGCTCAATCATGAAAAAAAAGAAATTATTTTATGAATCTGTGTTTGTCCCATTTGACAAATGATGGTTAACTCTAAAAAATGATGGAAAAAAACATTTTTTCTTATGAAACCAAAGCAATAATGTCATTTATCCCAATGAGTAGAATGAGTTTATGGTCTTAATCATGAAAAAAAAAGAGATTATTATGTGAATCCCTTTTTGTCCTAATTGGCATATAAACTTTGACTCCAAAAATTGATGGGAAGAAAAGCTTTTTAAATGAAACCAAAACATCAATGTTATTTATCCCAATACAGGGAATGTGCTTGTGGCACCCAATCATGAAAATAAAGGGGATTATTATAGGAATCCATGTATGTCTCAATTGACAAATGAAATTTAACTTTAAAAAGTGATGGAATGTGAAGATTTTCATATGAAACTAAAGCATCAGTGTCGTTTATCCTAATAAGGAGAATGAATTTATAGTGACCAATCATGAAACGAAAAGATATTACTATATGAATCCATGTTTGTCCTAATTTACAACTAAAATTTAACGCTAAAAAATGATGGAAAAAGAAGCTTTTCTTATGAAACCAAAGCATTTATGTTATTTATCTTAACAAGAAGAATGAGTCTATGGTGCCGAGTCATGAAAAGAAAAGAGATTACTATGTGAATCTTTGTTTCTCCTAATTGACAGATGAACTTTAACTCTAAAAAATGATGGAAAAAGAAGCATTTCTTATGAAACCAAAGCATCAATGTCATTTATCCTAATCGATAGAACGCGCTTACAGTGCCCAATCATAAAAAGAATAAAGGTTATTATGTGAATCAATCTTTGTCCTGATTGAAAAAATAAACTTTGATTCAGAAAATGGTGGGAAGAAAAGCTTTTTAAATAAAACCACAGTATCAATTTCATTTATCATAATGAGGAGAATGAGTTTATGGTAACCAATCATGAAAAGAAGGGAGATAACTATGTGAATCTGTGTTTGTCCCAAGTGAGAAACAAACTTGAATTCCAAAAAAATGGTAGGAAGAGAAGCTTTTCCTATGAAATCAAAGGAACAATTTCATTTATCCCAATGAGTAGAACAAGTTTACAGTGCCCAATCAGGAAAAAAATGGAGATTATTATGTCAATCCGTGTTTGCCCCAATTGACAAATGATATTTAACTATAAAAAATGATGGAAAGATAACCTTTTTTATGAAACCAAAGCATTAATGTCTATGTCATTTATTCTAACGAGAAGAATGAGTTTATGGTGCCCAATCATGAAAAGAAAGTAGATTAGTATGTCAATCCGTTTTTGTCCTAATTGAAAAATGAACTTTAATTCTAAAAAAATGATGGAAAGAGAAGCTTTTCTTATGAAACCAAAGCATCAGTGTCATTTATCCCGAGGAGGAGAATGAGTTTATAGTGCCTAATCATGAACAGGAAGAAGATTACTATGTGAATATATGTTTGTTCCAATTGACAAAGAAACTTTAACTTTAAAAAATAATGTAAAAAGAAGCTTTTCTTACAAAACCAATGCATCAATATCATTTATCTCAATGAGGAGAATGAGTTTACAATACCCAATTATGAAAAGAAAGAAGATTACTATGTGAATCTATGTTTGTCTTAATTGAGAAACAAACTTTAATTCTAAAAAATGGTGAAAAGAGAAGCTTTTCTTATGAAACCAAAGGAACAATGTCATTTAACCCAACAAGTAGAATGAGTTTATGTTGCCCAAACATGAAAAGAAAGGAGATTATTATGTGAATTCATCTTTGTCCTAATTGGCATACGAGCTTTCATTTTAAAAAATGGTAGAAAGAGAAGCTTTTAAATGAAACAAAATCATCAATGTCATTTATCCCAATATGGGGAATGAACTTATGGCACCCAATCATGAGAAGACAAGAGATTATTATGTGAATCCAAGTTTGTCCCAATTGAAAAATGAAATTTAACTATAAAAAGTGATGGAAAGAGAAGATTTTCTTATGAAACCAAAGCATCAATGTTGTTTATCCCAATGAAGAGAATGAGGTTACGGTGACTAATCATGAAAAGAATGGGTATTACTATGTGAATCCGTGTTTGTCCCAATTGGCAATTGAAATTTAACACTAAAACATGATGGATTGAGAAGCTTTTCTTATGAAACCTGTAGACACCAAATTTTATCCAGGCAATTTTTTGAACACTGGTTATTTGAAATATTTTAGCCATTTTTAATTTGGGTTTATTGGATCCAGATTAATTAGGCTTAATTCATTTCAATTTTGGCTTTTTTAGAAAAATAGAAAAATATATATAATTAAAAATGAGTGGCTTGGGTTTTGACTTGAAAAATTATTCAAACCATAAAACATTTTTTACAAATTTTTTGACATTTGTTTCTATAAGTGCATTGAATCACCTTTCCAATGGTGCTTTGTTTACCCTCGGATCATTTCGGATGAAAGAGTTACAATTTTTAAAATTTTTGTGTCCAGAAGAATCAGTGTTCCATATTCTGTTTGGGCCAATTCAGCCCACCAAATTTTTTTGGATTTTTCAAATTTTTTCACAAAAATTTTGTAAAATTTTTTTTCGTAAAGGTATCTTCTATGATTTAACAATTCTCTATGAGTCTGAAATGATTTTTCAAAGTCAACTACCCCACTTCCCCTACATATGCTGCCAGTGTCAAACCAATCCCTAATGTGAAAAATATTTCCACCTAGGAGGCATTTTTTAGGATTTTTGAAATAATTTTATATGGATCCTTATCAAGTTACCTATCCAACAGTACCTTGTTGACCCTTGGGGCCTCTGGATGAGCTTAAAATAAATTCAGAAAAAGAAAGGATGCAACACTATCCTTTGTTTCTAACCCAACTTTTAAAACGCTTTTATTGAGGCATTCAAACACCTCATGATCTATTTAGCTCATTCCCATGGCCTAAGCCTTCTAGACATGAACCAAGGCTAAACAAAAGAGGAACATTTTAGTCGAACCTTTGGCTCTTGATTTATAATGATTCTTTTTTTGAAAATATGGCCTATTCCTTTTAACATAGAAAATTTTTTCAGAGATATTCCAATCCTACTACTCTGAGGGGACACTTTAACCCCATTTTAACTCAAATCCAATATCAAACTTTTAGTTTAGGGGATACTTTAACCTTATTTTTTTGAGGGGATACTCCAACCCCGTTTTTACCTCAAAATGACATTAAATTTTCACCTTTAGGGATACTCAAACCCCACTTCTCCAAGAGGATACTCCAACCCATCTTTTACCCTAAAATGGCATTAAATTTTTACCTTTGAGAATACTCTAACCCCATTCTTCTGAGGAGATACTCTAACCCTGCTCTCCACATTCCTTCTAAAATCCAAACTTTTTTCTGGATATCCCTAAGTCATCAAAACTTTTTTTCTCCTCAAATTTCCACTGAATCTGACTGAGTCTCAATGTTGTCGTCTCAGTTATTCATCAATAATCGAAGACAACATGAGATACATTTTGATCATCCCTCTTGTTTATGTATTTTGTGTGTTTATATTTTTTGTGAGGATTTATTTATTATTTTTTTCCTATCTTACTAATACATTTCCTCCTGTAAAGACCTTTAACATTTATGTTTTAAAAGAATTATTTTCAAAATCACAAAATGATATCTCATGTCGATATATCTCCAGTGCTAGACATGAAATATTTGATTTTAATAACCTATCTGGAGTTCATTTTCAAAAAAAAATCTATATTTCTCACCTTTCTTAGGCACATGGGTGATAAAATTTTTAGTAAAACTCGAACTCGTATCTTTACAAAATTTCATGCATTAGAGGGAATTATATTTAAATAATGATAAAAATGGGACCGAGAAAATCAAGATTCAAGTAAGAAATAATTAGATGGTACCGATTTTAGGGCGTTGTAAGGGTGATAATCCTTCCCCACATGTAACCAATTCTCGAACCCAAAATAACGAATCTCTAGTATTATTTTTGATGGGCGTCCAGTCATGTCTAACTTAAAATGATCGGTGGCGACTCCAAGTTTATGGCCCACTTCATGGAGGCCATCCAAGACTAGTCAGATGGGCGATTCATCTGACGATGTTTTATTCCTTCACGTCAAACATCATCATATTTTAAGTTAAGCGTGCCTTGGCCTTTGGATCGTCCGAAGTTGTTAAAGGTCAAGCACATGGAATGTCGACAGTTTGCTGACTCCACGGGGGATAACTTGGAGAGTTAGGCCTATGACTAGCTATGTCTGGCTTGATCCTTGGTTCTTCGGTTTCCATAATTATTTAGATATAATTCCCTTTCTTTTTGCCTTCTAATCTTTTACTTTCTATGCCTTTATTTTGTGATTCTTTTTTAAGGATCGCCTTCTTTTTGAATGAATGCTGATTTGAATAAGTATGTTATTATGGAGTAAAATAAAAAAAAGGTTTGATAGTTTTCCCAGCATACACTATGCACTTTTATTTTACACTAGATTCCCACGAAACACCATGGTGAGGCTAGGATCCTAATTATTAAAAGGAAGTGAACCATCTGCTTTCATGAGTAATCCTCTGCATAGGCATGGCAAGACCTTCTAGGATGTAATTTACCTATGTCTCTCATGAGTAACCGTCCGTATTTGCATAGAAAAATATATCCATTGGTTCAAACCTATTTAGCCAAACCCGTAATGGGCTTAGGATTAGGGTGCCTCAACTATTTCACTAGATGGATGAGCGATTCGGATGCCTATTTAGGCGTCTACTTAAACCAATATAGTGAGCCCTACGAGCCAAATAATGTCAATCCATACTGAAATGCTGATAGAATAACCCAGAGAATAGGGTCATTTGTGAAAACGCGTCTTACCTTTACTCATGTATACCATATTATACAAGCGATGATAGGTGAACATCATCCCTCATATTTGTCATGTTATTTTTGTGATCATTTCTTTATGGTATGTTCTATTGCCCACCTTTCTTTAGCAAGTAGGTGATAACGAGCGAATGTTCACACCTACGATGCCAGAACTTCACAATCTAACCAAAATAAGTCACCATGTTGATAACTTAACACAGATATTGATGAATGAACATCACTATTTGTTTGGTCAAGCCTGTCTTTACGTGGTATTGTATCACCACATGTAGAGGCAATCTTAACATAGATAAACTGTGATGCTATCCAATTGTATGCTTGCTTTTATGCATCATACCATTTATTTTTGGGGTAAACCTTTAAGTGGCACTTTCATTTTGTTCTTTTGTGTGCTTATTTCTTTGTACAGTTGCTAACTTATCATCTCTTTTTGTTCTCTTTAACATGCATGCATCATTTCATTATTATCATTGCCATGGGACAATTGGCCAATGTTGCAGTGTTTACCAAGGGGCGTCTATCATGGAGCAACATCCTGCCTCAAAGTTGAAATCTTTAAAGGAACTTTGAGCCTAGTTTGAGCAATGGTAACGTGAAGATAGGGATGTCCTAAAACCTAGTTATATCTCGATAGTGCATGAAAAGATCAAAATAGGGTATTGTCAAATGATTGGCAAGATCTAAAATGTATATAGACCAGTTGGGATAGTATCAGGAAAGAATCATTCATGAAGAGATACAGGGACATTACCTTTTTACTCTAGGTTCATTTGGATGTTAGTTTGCTGCAAGTCGCTTCCTAATTTTAGAACCCCATGTATCGATGCTTTACCTTTAATCATGAGGATTTAACCCCCATAATAGAGGAATATACCTCGCTGCTTAACATTGAGAGGGCTAAGATCGATAGAATATTTTGCAAGGCATTGAATCCTCTAACTTTTCAAAAAAGACTGGCCCAAATTGAGGGTCACATCAAGAAGAAGGGAAATGGTGAGTGCATTTCATAGGATAGTTTGAAAGAGGCAATGGCAAATACCATTGATGTTCAGAAAATGCAAGATATATTTGCTTTGGCAATATATGGCCTAGTCATATTCCCAAAGATGTTAGGTTATGTCGAAGCAATGGTGGTGGATCTTATTTCTTGACTATGTTGCAACATTAACCTGACACCTACTGTCATTGTTGAAACTATTCGAGCCTTTAATTTTTGCAAAAAAATCAAGACAAGATGTTTCATTCATTAGGCACCTATGGCTTGTTAGCTACCTTTGCCCAAAAGGTAAGAGAAGGTCATACAATTTCTTCCCTAACTTTAATCCTATCTCTAAAGCCCTTGAGAAGACCTGGCTTTATAAAATGTTTGAGGAATAATGGATCCAAAAACTTCAGAATCTCAATAGGTATAAAGTGGTATTAAAGGCTGCTTGGTTTTTGTCGTAAACCATCATGTACAGATATGAGGATTACAATTGTGTGCCATTCATTGGGTTATGGGGAGGTACCAGCTACGCGCCTATTCTTGTCCTTCGATAATTTTTGTGTCAGCAATTTGTCCCCTTTGTTTAAGACCTAGAGGCATGCAACCTTGGTGATCCAGATTATAAGTAAAAAATTCAAAAGGCTTTTCGTGCTTAGAGATAAACTCATTGCATAGAAAGATACTAGAGAGGAAGTAGTATGACCCTAGGGTACAATGAATGGGAGATATGCCGCACCAATGATGCCTTGCCTCTATCCGCTGTTGTATCTATAAACGAAGAATTCCCTTCCGAAATAAAATTGCTTAGATGGGAATTCGAACAAGAAAAGATAACTCTTACTAAGGAAATTACCTGCCTAAAAAAAAAGAATTAATTTGAGATGGACCTTTATTTACATGAAGGTAAGGTAAAATGAATTGATAAGGAGGAAAATCATCTCAAAAAAGATCCTGATAGTTAAAGGAATGACTATGTGGCCATCAATAAAGCAAAGAAATCATGATCCAAGGCAAGTCTTCAATCGAGTGGAGAACATAAATTGCCATCCTCGAAAAAAAGTTACACCGGTGGAAAAAAGTGGCTGAAGATACTAAAAAAAGCTTATCAAAGCTTGAACCATCACATCGACTTATCAAAATAGACATACACGATTAGAAGCTCAAGTTCAAGATTTAAGAGCGAATCAGGTTAAGAATGAGAGATTAACAGTCATAGTTCAAGGCTTAGAGTAGTCTTTACAAGCTCATCAAAATCAAATGGGTGAATTAGTACAGGCTTCAGAACAGCAGGAGCAAGAATGGCAACAAATAGTCAATCAGGCATACTGAAATTATCAGACTTATCATCGCCATCTCACTTAACAAATTTAGGCAGCTCAGTTGGAGGCTAAATATGTTATGGACACAGCTTGATCTCTAGCATGTAGCATCTTACCCACTAGAGCTCATGAACAAGAACTGTTGTATTTCTTAAAACATGTGATTAGACAATGTAATCATGCCAAACATTTTTTAATATAATCATATGTATTGAAGACTTTGATTGCTTCAATAAAGGATGCTATTGTTCGAGCTATTTCCTAATCTAATTACCCCTCTTGCATTTACATCAATAACGATTATTCTTTTTCTGCTTTGCATCAATAATATAATTCCTTTTGTGCTTCATATCCATTTTCATGTCATGTCATAACACATTCTAAAGGTCTAATCCGTCAATAATCTAAAGTGAAGGTGTCCTGAAACATGAAATCTTCAGTTCACCATCGTTACAACACTCATACCCATTGTAATGCCATAGAGAACAATCATCGGTGCCGTATTGAGTTACTGGAACTCATGTACAGAGAATCTCAAGAACAATCAGCCTATAGGAATGAAGAACTCCAATCTCAAATGGCATAATTGACAAAATTATTATCTAAAGCTTTAAGGGATAAAAGGGCAAGCAAGGACCATTAATGCTGACAAGGGACCAGCCAACCCCGAGAGTAATTTGAATAGTGGTACCAAGGCTACTAATGTGTATGAGGCAGCTTTGCATGAATACCATCTCCTGACAACTAGAATTTCATTAACTCTACCATTCATCTATCTCAATCTTGCAACAGCACAACATTTGGTTCAAGGCTCTTTACTTGCTACACCTATAGTCCAAATCTTGATGAACAGGCAGAGCAAGAAAGGGTAAAAGGGTCTTCAAAAAATGATGCAAACTTAAACAAATACTAGTTTCTAGAGAAATGTCTTTGAGCTGTTAAGGAAAGTGATAAATTTAGAGTTATAAACATGAAGGCTCTAAGACTAGTCTCTAGTCTCATCATTTCATATAAATTCAAGGTACTAGAGTTTGAAAAATATAGTGGGACCGCATATCCCAATGCTCACCTTCAGATGTATTGTTGCAAGATGACCGGGTATGAGGAAAATGAAAAATTACTAATCCATTGCTTTTAGGATAGTTTAACTGGGGTAGCTCTATGATGGTACATAGGGCTAACCCTATACAGATTCAAACATAGATAGATCTAGCTCGTGCATTCTTTAACCAATATAAGCATGTATTTGATTAGGCCTTAGATAACCTCTCCCTTATAAACATGGAGAAGAAAGCCTTTGATAGTTTTAAGCAATATGCCTAAAGATGAAGGGATGAGGCAGCTTAGGTTCAACCTTTATTAACTGAAAAAGAAATGACAGTTATGTTCATTAGCACTTTAAAAGCTGTTTACCATGAAAAGTTGATGGGAAGCGCCATGAAAAACTTTGCTAATAAGTTATATCAGGGGAGATGATTGATAATACCATCAAGAGTGGGAAAATATCTATGGGAGAATCATAAAGGTCAATTAAGAAACCAATAAGTAAAGGAAAGGAAAAAAAAGCAAACACTATCAACCATAGCACCATAAAGTTTCCTCAAAATCCATGCTCAGCTTAAAGGGTATATGCCCCAAATTTGTTGTCTCTAGGTTTTAGCCCCTACCAGCTGCCACTAGCAGTTCACTCTATTGGGATTGCTCCAATAGCTATCTTCATACCAAATCCTATTCAAAACACTCCTTCAAGCATGCCAACTCATAGTACAGACAATACTAGAGCTCCAAGTAATCATCAAGCACCCCGAGAAAGAGAACATTTTAACCCTTTACCATACTTATATAAAGAGATCTACAATTGCCTATCAGTTGATCGATTGGTCACCCCAGTGTTCTTAGCCTCAAAATCTCCACCATACCCCAATTGGTATAATGTAAACGCTTCTTGTGAATCCATGCTAGAGCACAGGGACATTTGATTGAGAACTGCACCTTATTCATGGGAAAGGTGCATGGCCTTTTGAAAAAAGATGTAATCAAAATAGAGCAGAGGCCCAGACCAAACATTAGGGCCAAATTGTTCCTTAATCAAACTAAACTGAAGGTAAATGCCATGATTAATGGGAAAAGTGGTTGGACTAAAAGAGATGTTAGAAAGGTCAAGATGTCAATGGGTAAAGTGTGGCAAGCATTTAGAAAGGTTGGGATAGTAAGCCCAAGAGAGGAATTCATCAATCCTCTTGCTGCTACTGTGCTCAAAAGGACAATTTACAACAATGTTCATTGTTCCTAAAAATGGTCCAAGGAATGATGGACTGATCCGAGATAAAATTCTATGAAGGATTCCATGAACCAACTTATCCATCCATTGACATCATTGAGAAGCAAATGATGATGGCCTTCTGATTTGCCTTTCTCTTATAGGCATGGAAAGGCAGACAAATGAAAGCTTTAAGCATTATGCCTCTAGATGGATGGAAAAGGCCACCCAAATTCAACCACTATTGTCAAAGAAAGAAATGATCATCAAGTTCATCGGCATACTACAGTCACTGTACTATATAAAAGTGGTGAAAAAAACCCCTAAAAGCTTTGCAGAGATGGTCATACTTTGTGGGATGGTGGATGAGCTTTAAAAAATGAATCAAGTAAGGGCAAAAGAGAAGGAAAAGTCAAAACAACATGATAATCAAGGTCTGAAAAATGAGCCAGTTCATCTCAATCTCGTATAGATACAGACCTACAAAAGTTTATTACTGAGAAAGGCTATAAGATCATGAAAAATATGGACTAACTAAGAACACCAATGAGCACAATTTAGGAGATTTTGGTAAAGGCCAAATTAGTTAATAGGGTCAAAAAAAAGAAAAAGTCAACAACATTTGCAATTTCCATACAATACATGGTCATACCCTTTAGATGTGTAAAGAGTTTCCTACCATGGTCCAAAGAATGATGAAGGAAAGCAGCATCAAATTTTACAGTGAAAAATAGACTTTGACTATTCACATCGTAAAGGCACTTCCATCTGTCAATGCCAGAGAAGGAGATAGGGATAATCTTACCAATGGCATCGGGAGACCACTGATCTTGTGTGAGAATTGATCGCATCCTCTGGCCACTCTTGCCCCATCTGCTCCAAGGATGGTCATTCAACTGCTGTCTCCATTCTTCTATAAAGAAAATAAGGTTGTTCCTTAGAATTATGGGAGTAAAAGCTTAATTATCGGGGAATCTAGTTAACTAGCTTCAAATATTAATCTTTTGGGGGTGAGCCATTTAACTTGGAGTGGTAGGTGTTATGCGCCACCAGCCTTAAGAGATGAAGCTCAGCAAGAAGATGCTAGCTAGAATCTTTAAACACTTAAGTCTACAACTAAAGGGTCAAACTAAAAGTCACCAAAGACTCAATCAGTGAGAAAGAAACAATGAAGTTTCTTAAGTTCATCAAGCACAATGAATACATTATTATGGATCAGTTAAATAAACAACCTGCCAAAATATCCGTATTGTCACTTTTGTTTAACTCCAAAGCTTATAGAAATGCACTCCTGAAAGTTTTGAACAAGGCTTATGTCTCTCTCGATATTTCTATAGGCCAGCTAGATCATCTAGTGAACAATATCATGGCTAACAATTACATATCCTTTAATGATGATGAGATTGCCTAAGGAGGAAGAAGGAATCATAAAGCCCCTCACATCATTACATACTATAAAGGGAGCATATTGCATAAGGTGCTCATCGATAATGAGTTAGCTTTGAATGTAATGCCTATGTCATACCTAAATAAACTCCCTATTGATGCATCTCACATTTGAAATAGTCACACAGTAATGTGAGTGTTTGATGAAGCTTGCAGAAATATTGTAGGAAACATCACTATCCCACTCCAAATAGGCTGATGTACTTATGAGGTTAACTTTGATATGATAAACATTGCTCCATCATATAATTGCCTTTTGGGAAGGCCATGGATCTATTCTGCGAGAGCAGTTCCATCATCCTTGCATCAAAAATTGAAGTTTATAATTGGAAACAAAGTTACAATATTGGTAGAGAAGAAGATATTATTGCTGCTACCTCAACCGATACCCTATATGTTAAACCTAATAAGGGCATTCTAGAACCCTTTTTTCAATCATTTGAGTTCATCAATACCACCTATGTTAAGGAGGGCTTGCCTATGATTAAGCCTTATCTGTCAGAAAGCACGCAAATAGGCTTAAAACTAATAGTTAGTAAAGGTCCTCGAGCCAAAAAAGGGCTTGGAAAATGCCTCCAAAGAGTTGCTAAGGCTCTAAAGGTAACCAATTAGACTGACAAAAGAGGAGTGGGGTTCAAGCCCAATACATAGCAAAAAAAGAAGCAAGCCTAGAAGAATCGAAAGAAAAGCATGGCATGTTTATTAGGATAAGACAAAGGGCATAAACCTATTACATTTTCACCATTGCATAAGAACTTTCACTCAAGCGGATATCTTAACACTAGCTCGACAAATGCCATGCTTGTGTTAGGGAAGACTTTTGAGGATTTCTCTATTAATGCAATTGAAAAGCGATCAGCAATGGGTAAAGAGATTGACTTTTGCCTTTTAGAGTTTATTATAAGTGTTTGAACTAAGACAAAAATCCCTGTATTGTTTAAAACTCTCTTAAAGTAATGCCATGAACCAAACCCACTTGTTTTCACCCAAGAGCATTGTGGGATCCTTTGTATGGGTGCCTTTGGTTAAGCATTATCAATGAAAATGGTGGAACATTATGCTTTTCATTCATTGTGTCTATTTGTGCCTCCCTTCGCATATCTTTTTTGCCTAGATTGTTTTTTTTTTTTTCATATTTTTAGGTATTCGGATAAAGATGACATGAATGTTCGCATTAAGACTCAGGAAATTGACTTTGATCAAGCAATCTATGCTGATAAGGTTGAGTATGAAGAAATTCTGAGGAGGACCCTATACCCCTAGATCTGCTCAAACTAATTGACCAAGAAGAAAAATAGATTTTACCTTATAAGAAACCTACCGAAATCATAAGCCTTAGGACAAAAGAAGATCGAGAGAAAGTCAAAATTGAAGCCTCTATAAACCCATCAACCCAAAACCATTTAATAAGCCTTCTCTAAGAGTACTAAGACGTGTTTGCTTGGTCTTATTAGGATATGCTTGGGTTGAATGCCGACATCATAGTCCATAAACTTCCCCTCAAACCTGAGTGTAAACTTATGTAGTAAAAGCTTAGGAGGATGAAACCCAAGATGTTACTAAAGATCAAAGAAGAAGTCAAGAAATAATTTGAAGTAAGATTTCTCGAAGTCGCCAAATCCCTTAAGTGGGTAGCCAATATAGTCTTAGTCCCTAAGAAGGATGGTAAGGTGCGAATGTGTGTGGATTATAGGGACTTGAACCGAGCTAGTCCAAAACATAATTTTTTTTTGCCCCATATCAATACCCTAGTGGACAATGCTACAAAAAATGCATTTTTTTTATCATGGATGGATTTTTTGGGATACAACCAAATCAAAATAGTGATAGCAGACATGGAAAAAACCATCTTCGTGACCATGTAGGGAACTTTTTGCTACAAAGTGATGCCTTCTTGGCTAAAAATGCTGGGGCAACTTATCAAAGGGCAATGGTGACATTATCTCATGACCTTACGCATAAAGAGATAAAAGTTTATGTGGATGACATGATCATAAAGTCACTTAAAGAGAATAAACATGTAGCTGACTTGCGAAAGCTCTTCAAATGCCTTCGCAAATATTAGCTCAAGTTAAACCGTACCAAAATGCACATTTGGTGTCACATTCGGCAAGTTATTGGGCTTCATTGTGAGTGGAAAAGGAATAAAAGTGGACTTTGACAAGGTAAGGCCATTTAAAGCCTTCCATCACCTTAAACCATAAAAAAATGAAAAGTTTTTTTAGAAAGATTGAACTATATAGCCCAATTTATATCTCAACTACTCAACAAATGTGACCTAATCTTTTGGCTACTTCGTAAACAAAATCTCAAAGAATAGAACATAAAATGTCAAGAACCCTTCGATAAAGTAAAGCTATACCTTTTAAGCCCTCTAGTCCTTGTACCCCTAATCTCAGGCAAACCTCTAGTTTTATATCTATCAATTTTTGATAGTTCAATGGGCTGTTTATTAGGACAGCATGATGATTTAGGCAAGAAAGAACACATCATCTATTATTTAAGTAAAAAGTTCATAGAATGTGAAATTAAATACTCGATAGTGGAAAAGCTATGCTGTGTTATTGTCTAGACAGGTAAGAGGTTAAGATAATATATGTTATACCATACCATATGGTTGATCGCCAAACTAGATCCCGTTAAATACTTATGTGAAGCCCCTACATTGTTAGATAGATTGGCTAGTTGGTAAGTCCTACTTTTTGAATGTGATATTGTATATATGAATCAAAAGGCCATTAAAGGTAGTGCAATCGCTAATTTCTTGGCTAGTTGAGCAACGGATGATTATCAACCTTTGGACTTCTAATTCCCTAATGAAGACCTAATGTGCAAATCTGAAGCGGGAGATGCAACTAATAGCAATTCACCTTAGAAAATGGTTTTTGATGGTGCTTCAAATGCATTAGGGCAATTTTAATCTTATCAAAGAAAAGCCATTATCCTTCCACTACGAGATTGAGCTTTGACTGCACTAACAATATAACTGAATATGAGGGCTGCATCATAGGGCTCCAAGCTGCCATCAAGAAGGGCATTCGAACCTTATAAGTGTTTGGAGACTCAGCCCTTATCATTTACTAATTGAAAGGGGAATGGTAGACATGTGACACCAAACTAAAAAAGTTTAATCTTAGAGCTGAGAAGAGAATTTGATGATGTTAGCTTTCAATATTTGCCTCAAGAAGAGAATCAAATTGCTGATGCCTTAGCCATATTATCATCCATGTTTAAGGTCAATTGAGAGTTGGACGTTGCCTCTATTCAGATGAGCATTCATTCAACACCAGCATATTGCCAGAATATTGATTAAAAAAAGATCATTTACCCTAGTATTATGATATCCTCCTGTATATCAAAAATTAGTGATACCCAGATCATGCCACTGAAAATGATAAAAGAACTATACGAAGAATGGCTGCAAACTTAGTTTTGGATAGCGAAGTGCTATACAAGAAAAGTTGGGACCAGTTATTACTCTGATGTGTGGATGCCTAAGAAGCCAAAAGAATTCTCGAGGAGGTCCATGAAGGGATCTGTGGTACACATGCTAATGGACACTGAATGGCAAAACAAGTCATGCGATCAGGCTACTACTAGTTGACTCTAGAAAGGGATTGCATTAACTACGCCCGTAAATGCCATAAATGCCAAATATCTGTGAACAAGATTTATGTCCCTCTGATATCATTGCACATTATGACACCTCATGGCCATTTTCTATGTTGGGCATGGACATGATTGGACCAATCACCCCCACGGCCTCTAATGGATATTGTTTTATGCTAGTTGCTATCAACTATTTCACTAAATGGGTGGAAGTAGCTTCTTAAGCTAATGTCACCAGATCTATCATGTGTAAATTTATGAAACATGCATAATATGTAGATATGGTCTTCTAGAACAAATCATTATTGATAATGCATGAACTTGAAAAACAAGATGATGCAAACAATCTACTCTCAGTTCAAGATTCAGCATTGAAACTCTATCCCATATCGTTCAAAGATGAATAGGGCAGTTGAAAGAGCCAATAAGAATGTCAAAAAGATAGTCAAAAAGATGGCTGAGACGTATAAAGATTGGCATGAAAAGTGACCTTTTGCTTTATATGCTTATCGCACCGATTTATGAACTTTTACAAGTGCTACTCTATTTTCCTTGGTCTAGGGCATAGAGGCTGTCCTACCTATCGAGGTTGAAATCCATTTCTTTAGAGTTTTACTAGAATCAAAACTTGAAGAGGCCAAATAGGTTAAAGATTAATTTGAGCAACTAAATCTTATCGAAGAGAAAAGAATCAAAGCCATCTATCATGGGTAGATATATCAAAAGCGCATAATGAGAGCCTATGATAAAAAAGTTCATGGTCACCAATTTCGAGAAGGTGACCTAGTACTCAAACAAACTCTCTCAATCCATAAAGATGCTTGCAAAAAATGGATCCCAAATTAGGAAAGGCCATACATGGTAAAACGTGTATTCTTCAAAGGAGCTTTAATCTGAACCGAAATGGATGGCAATAACCTGCCCAACCTTGTGAACTTTGATTTCGTAAAGATATACTATGCTTGAAAAGACTTTAGGATGAAAACTCGAAAGGATATTCTATTAGTCCTTCGCCCACCATTCTCTAAAAAAATAACAAAAAAAGAGAAGAAAACCAACTTAAGTCAAAAACCCGAGAGGGCGGCTTAAGTAACCAAACCCATTCAAACTAAGTTAAGCCTAAACCATCATCAGCCTAAAACCAATCTTCCTAATATTCATAACTCTTTCCCAGACACCAAATCATAACTTGACCCATTTGTTCTATGCTACCAAACTTTATGCTATTTTGGGACAACCTGAGGAATCTTCTTATGATTTAGCCAACACCACAAGGATTATTTGCTTGAGAGAAAGCCTCTGAAAGCACTTGGTGGAAAATTCATATCATTATTATCAAAGCCAATCGATTTGGAAGACTTTTTTTTAACTATTTTATATTTCAAAATTTTTTAATTAAATGAAAATACAATCATTTGATTTCTTGCAAAACCTTTTTCGTAACCCTGCATTCCATGTTGCACCATGTTTATCATTTAATTGATAATGCTTGATAAATAAAAAAAACTAACAATAGGATTTCATAGCATTACTTGGAAAGATTGAACATTGCGAGTGATTTTGTTAGGTCTAAAGACCAAAAAAAAAACTCTAGGGTCATGGTTGGTCCCACCTTCTTCGATCTTGTTTCCTAAGAAGTGTTCAAGCTCTGCCCTTGGAAAAGCCTATCACGAAAAAGAAAGGCTAAAATCTTGCTTCGATTGGCACCCAAATAGCCAAGGTTGAACATATTTAAATAGTCAAGGATGCTCTTTAGAGTCAAAATTGGCAAAGGAGCACCAGTCACACTTACTAATGAACTCTCTATAGCTTGAGCCTTTTAACATGAATCATCTAATTTCATGACAAAAAGCCATTTTATCACGCATGAGAAAGATCCAAAATTGACGGATTATACTTTTTGAAACACCACTTTCGCATCATTTAAACATGCATGCTCATTCTTATTTATTTTATAAGATTTAACATTTTTTAGCTACCAATCCTCGTACAAAAGGCAAATCAGTAAAGAGCACAAAGTGCGATTTTTCGTTTCTAAAATGCTTTAAAAAATCTTAGGTAAGTACGTTCGACATCACAAGTTTACTAAAAATCATCCAAGAAAGGTATCTGATCCTAACACTTTTTTCTCTTATCCTTAAAGAGTAGGATGTTTTTTTATCCTCAACGAAGAAGGACCTTTTTCTTTCTTATCCTCAAAGAATCAGACCTTTTTTTTCTCATCCTCAAAGAGTAGGATATTTTCTTTCTTTGTCTTAAAAAAGCATGATGTTTTCTTATCCTTAAAGAGCAAGACCTTTTTTCTTTCTTGTCTTCAAATAGCAAGACATTTTTTTCTCATCTTCAAAGAGCAGGACGTTTCCTTTCTTTGTCCTCAAAGAGCATGACATTTTCTTTCTAGTCCTCAAAGAGTAGGACCTTTTCTTTCTTTGTCCTTAAAGAGTAAGATATTTTTTTCTTTGTCCTCAAAGAACAGGACATTTTCTTGTCCTCAAAAAATATAACCTTTCTTTCCATTCTAGCCCTCAAAGGGCAGGATGCTTTTTAAGCCCACATAAGCTAGTGGCAACCCTTTTATTCCTCGAAGAGCATAATGCATTTCTTTTTTCTTTTAAGCCAACATAAGCTAGTGGCACCCTCTTTATTTTAAGTTTTCAAAGATCAGGACACCTTTTCCATTACTTTTAAGTCCATATGAGCTAGTGGCACTTCTTTTTTTTAGTCCTCAAAGAGTAGGATAACTTTTTTTTCACAGTAAAAAATAACCTAATACACTGCTCGAACAAAATGATGTCTATATATTTTTACCTCGTTCCTAATACTTAGCCATAGCCAAAGAGGGGTAGCTATAGACACTAAATTTTATCAGAGCAAGTTTTTGAACACTCGTTATTCAAAATATTTCAACCATTTTTAATTTGGGTTTTAGATCCAGATTGATTAGGCTTAATTTATTTTAATTTAAGCTTATTTGGAAATATACAAAAAATATATAATTAAAAATGAGTGGCCTAGGTTTTGAACTTAGGCCACCCTTATGAATATACATAGCCCATGACCAGCACACCAAGCATATATTTTAGTCATGAAAACATAAAAACTAACAAAGAAGGAAAGAAAAATAATAATAAGAAGAAAGAATGGCCTAGGTTTTGAACTCAGGCTACCTTATTAATTCGATCATTTTGACCCATACACTGAACATGACTTTATGTCATGAAATGACAAAAATAAATGAAAAGCCAAAAAAGCCCAAAAAAAAGGAAGAATAAGTGACATAGGTTTTGAACCTAGGCCAACTCTATCAAAAGGGTCACTTATGGCTCACACGCCATGGCTATGTTTTGGTAATGAAATGATAAAAACAAATGAAAAATAAAATGTAATGAAAAAGATAAAAAAAAAGAGGGAACAGCTGCCATGCTCAGTGTGGCAACCAACCTGCCATGGTTGCAGAACTAGCCATGGCAACTTCTGCCATGGATTTGGTCCCCGAACCACCAACTATTTCAACTTTTCTTGGTGTATATAACCATCAAAGAAAAAAAAAGGAGGCTCAAAATTTTTTTTTTCAAGAATTAAAAAAAAAACAAACCTTTCAAAAAAAATCAAAATATTCAAAATGGGGTTTTTTAGTTACAGAGGTTTCGATGCTTATTTTGAGAATCCTAAAGATGAAAAGAAAACTTATATGAAGGGGAAAAACACACCAGAATTAGGGAACGATCCAACAGTGGACGATAGCTGGATTTAAGGCAAAAGGTTCAAACTTCTCTTGTAAATCTAGAAAAATCTAAAATGATTTCAGAAAATCTGACTCTAAATTTGGAAAGAGAAGGTCAAAAGGAGTCTAGAGGTAAAATTTAAGAGTCAACCGCCGCTGGTGAGTGGTGATTGCCAACGACGGTTGACGGCCGGTGCGATAGTTAGTTGTTGGTTTTTGGGTTTTTCATTTTTTTGCTAAGGTCTGGTTTTTTGGTGAGGAAAAAGAAGAAGAAGAAGAAAAAAAGGTAAGGAAAAAGAAGAAGAAAAAAATAAAATGTATGGTGTGACTTGTTTCGAGCTCAGGCTACCAATATGGGAGAAAAGTCAACCAACCATTAAGCCCTATCGTGCTTTCAAGTGTAAATTATCAACAAAAATATAAAAAAGATGTAACGACGAGGGCGACATTTTTATGCTTGAGGTCATATTTTATACTCATTTAAATATCGCTTGATAATATTCACATTTTGATCTCGTTTACTTGGTGTGCTAATGTGTATATATATATACTATTATTATTATTATTTTATTTATTATTATTTATTTCCTTGAAAGATACACCCCAAGTTAGTTAAGATTAACCTAAATAATGGGACTAATCTTGATTTATTATTTTTAACAAATTGATACTTTAATCTTAGGGTAATATTAAGCTACTTATGTTTGGATTCAAGGTTTAAAGAAGTAAAATATTTTTTAAAAAATATAATATCCTTTTAGTGTCAAAATTTGTTCATGCCTTGATCTTTACTTAGAATCCTTGTGTTTGTCGCATGGTCAACGGGGTGTTTCATCATCCCAAACTACTCTAGGATTGTGTAGATGAGCTCGTGAAGCCCATTTCATTCATTTTTTTCTGCTAACGATATTCAGATGCCCATGGCTCAAATTTAGCCCGAATAAGTCTAAGAAAACCCAAAAATTCCTCATGTTTTATGTTGGTAACACTGTATTTTAGACTTGAAAATTTATTTTTGAACCATAAACAATTTTTCATGAATTTTTTGACATTTTTTTCTATAAGGGCATTGAATCACCTTTCCAATGATGTTTTGTTTACCCTAGGATCATTCCAGATGAAGAAGTTATGGTTTTCTTAAAGTTTTGCTGTCTGAAACACCTGGAATCAATGATTTGTAGTCTGTTTGGGCCAATTCAACCCACCAAAGGATTTTTTTTTGGATTTTTTGGATATTTTTCACAAAAAGTTCATGAAATTCCCTTTCCTTGAAGTTATATTTTGTGATTTAATGATTCTGTATGAATCAGAAATGATTTTTCAAAGTCAACTACCCCACTTTCCCTACATATGTTGCCAATGTTAAACCAATCCCTACTGTGAAAAATATTTCGACTTAAGAGGCTTTTTTTAGGATTTTTGAAATAATTTTATATTGATCCTCCTTGAGTTATCTTTCTAATTGTGTTTACCCTTGGGGACCTTCGGATATGCTCAAAATAAATTCAGGAAGAGAAATGATGCAATGCTGTCCTCTAGTTCTAACTCAACTTCTAAAACACTTTTATTAAGGCATTCAAACACCTCACGATCTACTCGGCTCATTCCTATGGCCGAAGCCCTTTAGACGTGGACCAAGGCTAAACAAAAGAGGAACATTTTAGCCAAACCTGCTGCTTTTGATTTTAAGGATTCTTTTTTTTTAAATATGACCCATTCTTTTTAACGTAGAGATTTTTTAGACCTCTCTACTTCGAGGGGACATTCTAACCATACTTTTAACTCAAATCCAACATCAAACTTCCATTTGAAGGGATACTCTAATCCAATTCTCTGAAGGGATACTTCAATTGCGCTTTTACCTCAAAATGACATCAAATTTTCACCTTTGGGATACTCCAACCCCACTTCTCCAAGAGATACTCCAACCTCGCTTTTACTTCAAAATGACATCAAATTTTCAACTTTAGGAATACTTTAACCCCACTCTTTTGATGGGATACTCTAACCCCGCTCTCCATATTTCTTTCAAAATCCAAACTTTTTTTCAGGACATCCTCGAATTATCAAAACTTTTTTTCTCCTCAAATTTCTACTGAATCAGACTAAGTCTCAATGTTGTCATCTCGGTTATTCATCAATAATCGAAGACAACTACGAGATAAATTTTGATCATCACTTTTTTTTATATATTTTATATGTTCATATTTTTTTTGCAGGGATTTATTTATTATTTTCTTTCCTATCTTACTAATACGTTTCTTTCTGTAGGGATCTCAAACATTCATGTTTTAAAAGAATTATTTTCAAAATCATAAAATAATATCTCATGTCGGTATCTCTCCAGTGCCGGACATGAAATATTTGATTTTAAAAACCTATCTGGAGTTCATTTTCAAAAAAAAAAAACCAATGTTTCTCACCTCTCCGAGGCAATTTTCATTAAAACTCAAACTCATATCTTTGCAAAATTTCACACATTAGAGAGAGTTATATATAAATAATGGTAAAAATATGATCGAGGAAACTAGGATTCAAGTCAGAAATAATTAGATGGTACTGATTTTTAGGCATTGTGGGGGGGCTAATCCTTTTCCACATGTAACCAACTCCCAGACCCAAAATAACAAATCTCTGGTATTATTTTTTATAGGTATCCGGTCATGTCTAACCTAAAATAATCGATGGCGACTCCAAGTTTATGGCCACTTCATGGAGTCCATCCAAGACTAGTCAGATTGGCGATTCATCTGAGGACCTTTTATTCCTTCATGTCAAACCATCATCATATTTTTAAGTCGAGCGTGCTTTGGCCCTTCGAATCGTTCAAAGTTGGTAAAGGTCGAGCGTGTAGAATGTCGACAAAACCAAAGCATCAATATTATTTATCCTAATAAGGAGAATGAGTTTATGGTGCTGAGTCATGAAAGGAAAGAAGATTACTATATGAATCCATGTTTCCCTCAATTGACAAATGAACTTTAACTTTAAAAAGTGATGGAAAGAGAAGCTTTTCTCATGAAACCAAAGCATCTATGTCATTTATCCCAATTAGTAGAGTGAGTTTATGGTGCCCAATCATAAAAAGGATGGAGATTATTATGTGAATCAGTCTTTGTCCTAATTGACAGATGAACTTTGATTCTAAAAAATGGTGGAAGAAAAGCTTTTTAAATGAAACCATAGCATCAATGTCATTTATCCTAATGGGGAAAATGAGTTTATGGTAACCAATCATGAAAAGAAAGGAGACTACTATATGAATTCGTGTTTGTCCTAATTGAGAAATAAACTTTAACTCCAAAAAAAAGGTGGAAAGAGAAGTTTTTCCTATGAAACCATAGCAATAATGGCAGTTATCCCAATAAGTAGAATGAGTTTATGGTGCCTAATCACGAAAAGAAAAGAGATTATTATGTGGGTCCATCTTTGTCCTAATTGACAGATGAACTTTGATTCTAAAAAATGGTGGGAAGAAAAGCTTTTTAAATGAAACCAAAACATCAATGTCATTTATCCCAATGTAGGGAATGAGTTTATGGTGCCCAATCATGAAAGCAAAAGAGATTATTGTGTGAATCCGTGTTTGCCTAATTGACAAATAAAATTTATCTCCAAAAAATGATGGAAAGAAAGTCTTTTCTTATGAAACCAAAGCATCAATGTCATTTATCCTAATAGCGAGAATAAGTTTATGGTAACCAATCATGAAAATAAAGGAGGTTACTATCTGAATCCGTATTTCTCCCAATTGACAAATGAACTTTAACTTTAAAAGGTAATGGAAAGAGAAGCTTTTTGTATGAAACCAAAGCATCAATATTATTTATCCCAATGAAGAGAATGAGAAAAGAAAAAATATTGCTATATGAATCCGTGTTTGTCTTAATCAAAAAATGAATTAATTCTAAAAAAAATAGAAAGAGAAACTTCTTTTATGAAAACAAAGCAACCATGTCATTTATCCTAATGAGTAGAACTAGTTTATGGTGCCCAATCATGAAAAAAAAAGAGATTATTATGTGAGTCCGTGCTTGTCCTAATTGATAGGCGAACTTTGATTCTAAAAAATGGTGAGAAGAAAAGCTTTTTAAATGAAACCAAAGCATCAGATGTCATTTATCCCATATGGGGAATGGGTTTACCTTGCCTAATCATGCAACGAAAGGAGATTATTATGTAACTTCGTGTTTGTCCCAATTGACAAATGATATTTAACTATAAAAATGATGGAAAGAGATGCTTTTCTTATGAAACCAAAGCATCAGTGTCATTTATCCTAATGAGGAGAATGAGTTTATGGTCCCAATCATGAAAGGTAAGAAGATTTCTATGTGAATCCATGTTTATCCCAATTAACAAATGAACTTAACTCTAAAAATTGATGGAAAAAAAAGCTTTTCTTATGAAACCAATGCAACAATGTCTTTTATTCCAATCAATAGAATGAGTTTATGGTGCCCAATTATGAAAAGAACGGAGATTATTATGTGAATCAGTCTTTGTCATAATTGATAGATGAATTTTGATTCTAAAAAATGGTGGGAAGAAAAGCTTGTTAAATGAAACCAAAGCATCAATGTCATTGATCCCAATGAAGAGAATGAGTTTATGGTAACCAATCATGAAAATAAAGGAAATTTCTATATGAATTCGTATTTGTCCCAATTAAGAAACGAACTTTAATTCCAAAAAATGGTGGAATGAGAAGCTTTTCCTATGAAACCAAAATAATAATGTCACTTATCCCAGTGAGTAGAACGAGTACCTAATCATGAAAAGAAAATAGATAACTATGTGAGTCCGTTTTTGTCCTAATTGACAGATGAACTTTGATTCTAAAAAATGGTGGGAAAAAAAGCTTTTTAAATGAAACCAAAGCATCAATGTCTTTTATCCCAATGCGGGGAATGAGTTTATGGTGCCTAATCATGAAAAGAAAAGAGATTATTATGTGAATCCATGTTTATCCTAATTGACAAATGAAATTTAACTCCCAAAAATGATGGAAAGAGAGGCTTTTCTTATGAAATCAAAATATCAATGTCATTTATCCTAATGACGAGAATGAGTTTATGGTAACCAATCATGAAAAGAAAGAAGGCTACTATATGAATCTATGTTTATTCCAATTAATAAATGAAACTTAACACTAAAAAATAATGGAAAGATAAGCTTTTCTTATGAAACCAAAGCATTAATGTTATTTATCCTAATGAGGAGAATGAGTTTATGGTACCCAATTATAGATGCCTTATTTTGTCTAGGCTAATTTTTAGCAATATGAGGCACGAATGTGAGAGGGGACGATGATCGTCGGGTGATGTTTGAGGAGGTCAAGAAGGCCTATGAATCATATCAAAGGTAAATGCAAAGATGTGGTGTCAAATGATGTAGTTCAAGGTGTCCAAGGATAAAAAATATGAGAAAATTCATAATTTTGCTTGAATGTATTAATACCTGGTTCTCAGGTATCGATATAATGCTCCAACATACCAAAAATTTGAAATGTGCCTATTTGTATTGATATAACATGTAAATTTTTTGATACATAAGCTTCTATATCAATACAAGAGCTCATGTATCGATACTAGGCCATGCCAAGACCAGAACATGCATTTTGTAAAGAAATGTATCGATACATAGCAACATGTATCGATACAATGGTTCATAGTATTAATGCAATGTTTAATGTATCAATACACTCAAGGTTTTTTGGACCAAATGTATCGATACATTCTGCAATGTATCAATGTATATAGGCCATTTTCCACAGTTTGAGCATTTTTTACTCTTCCACCATTGATCCAAAACTCAATTTTAACTCATATTTTTTTCAAAAAGATTAAAACCCATATCAGATTATGAATTTAGACTTTTGAATTAATTAAAATATTTTTTTTGAAGTCTAAATTAGATCAAAAAGGTCAATGTCACATGATCACCCTACTCCTCCCTAGTTCGTTAACCAAGATCACCATTAGCCATCGTACTTGCTGGAAAATCATTTTAGCACTCAAACCAACCACCCTATGTCTATCACATTGGCAGCAAGTTACTCCCTACAACCACTCTATAGCCATTAAGTTGACATCACATTGTCCCTCTTAAGAAATGCCTAAAAACACCTCCAATTTGGCTCCAAATCATTGGTATAGATAAACCACTTATATCTCAACTGAGGGACTTTAGATTCTAGCTCATTTTTAGCTTCCAAAACACATTCCTACATCAAGAAAACCAAATTCCTGAAGCTCTTAACTCACCACCCAACAACAACCATAAAAACACCCATTCCAAACCATTAAACATTCTAAAAATCATCTTCATCCATACAAGAACCAAAACCTCATTGTTTCTCTCTTTTTCTTGCTTATTAACAACTAAGAAAAAAGGAAAATTCAAGCCATCTCTACTGCTCCACCTATTTGGCCAAAATTAAAGTCTTATTGGTATAACTTCCTACTTTATCACTTTAATTTTTTGTTTTTTAGCACCTTTTTCATTTTAGTGAGATCTCCATGTTTCTATCACCCTTTTAAGATTATCATGCATTATTATGGCTTTTAGTTGTGGTAGTTTAGGATTTGGATGCCTTAATGCCCCTTTGATGTGCAAAATGCCTAATTTCTTTCCTTATTATTTTGATAACTCTTGCTCATGCATTTTATGCCATATCTATGCATTTTGTTATGATTAATCCATGTATGAATCATTAGCCTAACATATTTCGAGCATATTTATACATTAGCCTGCATCTTGTCATGAATCATTGTCATTTTAGCTTCCATAACATTTTCTTGTTAAAGTGCATAGCACTTTCTTTGTCTAGGCCATTGGTAAAGTTAGCATCCCCATTTTTCTTTTGTGCCATCCCCTTATATGTTACATTGTCTTCTCCTTGTCTAAATGCATGTTTGATGGCTATCAAAAATTGATTTTCAAAACCTTCCTAAGCCAAGCATGTTAACCTCAACTAATAAGGATTAGCATGGACTTAGCATTTTCCTTAAGGTTAGTAAAAAAATCTTGGAGAAAATTAAGTTTTCTAAAATCTAGAATCTTGATTGAAAGAGCTCAATACTTTTGATTGTCCAACAAAAATGGCCTTGCACTTGTTCCCAAAATGATTGTGCCTTGTTTTTAAGTCAAAACCTTAAGTGGTATGATCAATGAGCTATTTCATTGTCCAAAAATACTCTAGGGCTATGCAAATGAGTTCATGACACTCATGCTACTCGTTCTCTTCAATCATGGACGTTCGATTGTCAATAACCCGAGGTTAGACTGAAAAACACAAAGAAAAATAAAAAAATACCCTGCTTTGCTCTAGCCCCTATGGTAACATCATTATTACAAATTGAAAAATCACTTTAAAATCCCAAACGATTTTTCATGAATTTTATAATATTTTTCTCTGAAAGGGTTCAAAATATCTTTAAAATGAGGTCTTGCTCACCCCTGGATCTATCCGGATGAAAGCGTTATGATTTTTCAAACCCAGACTATATGGAACCCTTGGAATTAACAATGTGCCTTCTGGTAGGGCCTTTAGGCCCACTAAACGATTTTTTCAAATTCATCCAGAATTTTTCCTAAAATGTTCATGAAATTCCTTGTCTAGAAAGGTATTGTTTGCAATTTTTTGATACCAAATGAGTCCAAAATGATTTTTCAAATTTTGACACACCCTGTTCCTCATATGCTCTGCCAGCAAGGTAATGGATCCAAACTTGAAAATTTATTCCCCCAGAAAATGACTTTTTGGGATATTAGGAATATTTTTATGTTGACTTTAACTCTATAAAGTGATGGAAAGAGAAGCTTTTCTTATGAAAACAAAGCATTAATGTCATTTATCCTAATGAGAAGAATGAGTTTACACTGCCCAACCATGAAAAAAAAGATATTACAATATGCATCCATGTTTGTCCCAATTGAGAAATGAACTTTAATTCTAAAAAATGGTGGAAATAGAAGCTTTTCTTATGAAACCAAAGCATCAATGTCATTTTTCCTAATGAGAAGACTGAGTTTATGGTGCCCAACCATGAAAAGAAAAGAGATTACAGTGTACATCCATGTTTGTCCTAATTGAGAAACAAATTTTAATTCTTAAAAATGGTGGAAAGAGAAGCTTTTTTTTAAGAAACTAAAGCTCAGTGTCATTTATCCTAATTAGTAGTACAAGTTTACAGTGCCCAATCATGAAAAGAATGAAGATTATTATATGAATCAGTCTTTGTCCTAATTAACAGATAAACTTTGATTCTAAAAATAGTAGGAAGAAAAGCACTTTTTAAATAAAACCAAAGCATCAAATGTCATTTATCCTAATGCGGGGAATGAGCTTATGGTGCCCAATCATGAAATGAAAAGAGATTATTATGTGAGTCCATCTTTATCTTAATTGATAGATGAACTTTGATTCTAAAAGGGAAGAAAACCATTTTAAATAAAACCAAAGCATCGATGTCATTTATCCAAAAGCAGGGAATGAGTTTAACGCGCCCAATCATGAAAAGAAAAGAGATTATTATGTGAATCCATGTTTGTCCTAATTGACGAATGATATTTAACTCTAAAAAATGATGGAAAGAGAAGCTTTTCTTATGAAACCAAAGCACCAATGTCATTTATCCTAATGAGAAGAATGATTTGATGGTGCCTAATCATGAAAAGAAAGGAGATTACTATGTGAATCTGTGTTTGTCCCAATTGATAAATGAAGGAAAAGCTCTTATTAGGAAACCAAAGCATCAGTTTCATGTATCCCAATGTTCAGATCGCGTTTATGGTGGCCAATAACAAGAATGTAAATTACTATGACTATCCTTGTTTGTCCCATTTGATTGATGAACTTTGATTATAAGGAACATGGTGAAAGGAAAAGCTTTTCTTAGGAAACCAAATCGTCAATATCAAGTATCCAAATAAGGAAAACGCATTTATGAAGGCTAATCACAAAAAGAATGGAAATTATTTTAAGTATCCATGTTTGTCAGATTTGATGGATAAGATTTAATTCTAAGGAAAATGGTGGAAGGAAAAGTATTTCTTGTAAACACAAAGCATCAATATCGTACACCTCAATGAGGAGAACATGTTTCTGAAGGCCAATCACAAAAGGAATGGAAATTATTTCGAGCATCAACATTTGTCTCCTTTGACAAACAAACTTTAATTCTAAGTAAAATGGTAAAAAGAAAAGCCTTTCTTACAAAACCAAATCATTAATATCATGTATCCCATTAGAGAGAATGTGTTTATGGATGCAATTCATAAATTGAATAAAACTTATTACGAGTATTGATGTTTGTGTCATTGGATTGATGAACTTTGATTCTATGAAAAATGGTGGAAGGAAAAGCTTTTCCTATAAAACCAAAGGCTCAATATCATGTATCCCAATAAGGAAAACTTTTTCATGAAGGCCAATCAGAAAAAGCATATTTGTCTTATCCAATGGATGAACATTGATTTTAAGGAAAATAGTGAAAGGAAAAGCTTTTATTGGGAAAGCAAAGCATCAACATTGTGTATCCTAATTTTATACTGTTTTTATGATGGCTAATAATAAGAATGTAAAGTACTATGACTATCCATGTTTGTCTCATTAGATAGATGAACTTTGATTCTAAGGAAAATTATGGAAGGAAAAGCTTTTTTCGGGAAACCAAAGCATCAATATCAAGTATTCGAATAAGGAGAATGCATTTATGAAGGCTAATCATAAAAAGAATGGAAATTATTATGACTATCCATGTTTTTCTTGTTTAACGAATGAACTTCAATTCTAATAAAAATGGTGAAAGAGAAAGCTTTTCTTCTAAATTTGAAGCATCAATAACACATATCCCAAAAATAAGATTGTGTTTACAGAGGATAATAATAAGAAGAACATAAATTATTACAGTAGTCCATGTTAGTCCCATTTGACACACGAAATTTGATTATAAGGAAAATGGTGAAAGGAAAAGCTTTTCTTGTAAACGCAAAGCATTAATACCTTGTACCTCAATTAAGAAAATGTGTTTGCGAAGGCCAATCATAAAAAGAATAGAAAATGTTTGTCTATTTTAGTGGAATAACTTTGATTTTATAGAAAATGGTAAAAGGAAAAGCGTTTCCTTGGAAACCAAAGCATCAATATAATGTATCCCAAGAAGGAGAACGTGTTTATCGATTTCAATAACAAATGAACAAAAATTATTAAGAGTTTCCATGTTTGTGTTATTGGATGGTCGAACTTTGATTCTAAGGAAAATAGTGGAAGGAAAAGCTTTTCTTGCAAAACTAAAGCATTAATATCATGTATCCCATTGGGGAGAACGTGTTTATGGAGGCAATTTAAAAAGTGAAAAAAATTATTATGAGTATCAATGTTTATGTTATTTGGGAGATGAACTTTGATTCTATGGAAAATGGTGGAAGAAAAAGCCTTTCTTGCAAAACCAAAGCCTTAATATCACATATCCCAATATAGAAAACGTGTTCATAGAGGCCAATCACAAAAAGACTTGAAATTATTACAACTAAGCATGCTTGTCTCATCCAATGGATGAACTATAATTGTAAGGAAAATGGTGAAAAGAAAAGCTCTTATTGGGAAACCAAAGCATCAGTTTTGTGTATTCCAATGTCTAGATTATGTTTATGGTGGCCATTAACAAGAACGTGAATTACTATGACTATCCATGCTTGTCCTATTTGATTGATGAACTTTGATTCTAAGGGCCATGGTGGAAAGAAAAGCTTTTTTGGGGAAACCAAAGTGTCAATATCAATTATCCAAATGAGGACAATGCATTTATGGAGGCTAATCACAAAAAGAATGGAAATTATTATAAGTATCCATGTTTATCAGATTTGACAGATGGGATTTTATTCTAAGGAAAATGGTAGAAGGAAAAGCTTTTCTTGTAAACGCAAAGCATCAATATCATGCACCTTAATAAGGAGAACATGTTTGTGGAGGCCAATCATAAAAAGAATGGAAATTATTCTAAGCATCAATATTTGTCTCCGTTGATGAACGAACTTTGATTCTAAGGAAAATGGTAAAAGGAAAAGCTTTTCTTGCAAAACCAAAGCATCAATATCATGCACCCTATTGGGGAGAATGTGTTTATGGAGGCAATTCACAAATTGAATAAAAATTATTACCAGTATTGATGTTTGTGTCATTTAATGGATGAACTTTGATTCTATGGAAAATGGTGGAAGGAAAAGCTTTTCCTATTAAAGGCTCAATATCATATATCCCAATGAAGGAAATGTACCCATGGAGGCCAATCACAAAAGGAATTGAAATTATTACAAGTAAGTGTGTTTGTCTCATCCAATGGACGAACTTTGATTTTAAGGAAAATGGTGAAAGGGAAAGCTCTTGTTGGGAAACCAAAGCATTAGTATTGGGTATTCTAATGTTCAGACCATCTTTAAAGTGGCTAATAACAATTTTGTGAATTACTATGACTATCAATGTTTATCCCATTTGACAGATAAACTTTGATTCTAAGAAAAATTGTGGAAAAAAAAGCTTTTCTTGTTAAACCAAAGCATAAATATCAAGTATCAAAAATGAGGAGAATGCATTTATGGAGGCTAATCACAAAAAGAATGAAAATTATTATGACTATCCATGTTTGACTCCTTTGATGGATAAACTTTGATTTTAATGAAAATGGTGGAAGAGAAAGCTTTTCCTACAAAACCAAAGCATCAATATCACATATCCCTACATTGAGACCGTGTTTATGGAGGACAATAACAAGAAAAGCATAAATTATTATGGCAGTCCATGTTAATCCTATTTGACAAATGAAATTTAATTATAAGGAAAATGGTGGAGGGAAAAGCTTTTCTTATAAACGCAAAGCATCAATATAATGTACCTCAATTAAGAGAACATGCTTGTTGAGGCTAATCACAAAAAGAATGGAAATTATTTTAAGTATCAACATTTGTCTCCTTTGATGGATGAGCTTTGATTCTATAGAAATTGGTAAAAGGAAAAGCTTTTGCTTGCAAACCAAAGCATTAATATCTTGTATCCTAATAAAGAGAACGTGTTTATAGATGTCAATAACTAAATGAACAAAACTTATTACGAGTTTCCTTGTTTATGTTATTGACAGTCAAACTTTGGTTCTAAGGAAAATAGTGGAAGGAAAAGCTTTTCTTACAAAACCAAAGCATTAATATCATGCATCCTATTAGGGACAACGTGTTTATAGAGGTAATTTAAAAATTGAAAGAAAATTATTATGAGTATCCATGTTTGTCTCATTTGGTGGACAAGATTTGATTCTAAGGAAAATGGTAGAAGGAAAAGCTTTTATTGTAAAAGCAAAGCATTAATATCATGCACCTCAATTAAGAGAATGTGTTTGTGGAGGCCAATCACAAAAGAATGGAAATTATTTTCAGTATCAATGTTTGTCTCCTTTGATGGATGAACTTTGATTCTATAGAAAATTGTAAAAGGAAAAGCTTATCCTTGGAAACCAAAGCATTAAATCTTATATCCCAGTGAAGAGAGCGTGTTTATAGATGTCAGTCACAAAATGAACAAAAATTATTATGAGTTTCCTTGTTAGTGTCATTTGATGGTCAAATTTTGATTCTAAGGAAAATAGTGGAAGTAAAAGCTTTTCTTACAAAACCAAAGCATCAATATTATGTACCCTATTGGGGAGAACATGTTTATAGAGGCAGTTCAAAAAATGAAAGAAAATTATTATAAGTATCCATGTTTGTCCTATTTGACGAACGAGATTTGATTCTAAAGAAAATGGTGGAAGGAAAAGCTTTTATTGTAAATACAAAGCATCAATATCATGCACCTTAATGAGAACATGTTTAGGGAGGCCAATCACAAAAAGAATATAAATTATTCTAAGAATCAACATTTGTCCCCTTTGACAATGAACTTTAATTCTAGAAAATGGTAAAAGGCAAAGCTTTTCTTGCAAAACCAAAGCATCAATATCATGTATCCCATTAGGGAGAATGTGTTTATGGAGGCAATTCACAAATTGAATAAAAATTATTATGAATATCAATGTTTGTGCCATTTGATGGATGAACTTTGATTCTATGGAAAATGGTGAAAGAAAAAGCTTTTTCTCAAAACCAAAGCCTCAATATCATGTATCCCAATGAGAAAAATGTGCTTATAGAGGCCAATCACAAAAAAATTGAAATTATTACATGTAAGCATGTTTGTCTCATCAAATGGATGAACTATGATTTTAAGGAAAATGGTGAAAGGAAAAGCTTTTATTGGGAAACCAAAGCATTAGTATCACATATCCCAATGTTCAAACTGTGTTTATGGTGGCCAATAACAGGAATGTAAATTACAACAACTATCCATGTTTATCCTATTTAATAGATGAGCTTTGATTATAGGGAAAATTATGGAAGGAAAAGCTTTTCTTGTGAAACCAAAGTGTTAATATCAAGTATCCAAATGAGGAGAATGCATTTATGGAGGCAAATCACAAAAGGAATTGAAATTATTATGACTATCCATGTTTGTCTTATTTGACAGATGAACTTTGATTTTAAAGAAAATGGTTGAAGGAAAAACTTTTCTTGTAAAACCAAAGCATCAATATCATCTATCCAAATAATAAGACTGAGTTTATGAAGGACAATAACAAGAAGAGCATAAATTACTATGGTAATCCATGTCAGTCCCATTTGATAGATGAAATTTGATTATAAGGAAAATGGTCGAAGGAAAAGCTTTTCTTAGAAACGCAAAGCATCAATATCATGTACAGCAATGAGGAGAACGAGTTTTTGGAGGCCAATCGTAAAAAGAATGGACATTATTCTGAGTATCATGTTTCAATCTCTTTTGATGGATTAACTTTGATTTTAAGGAAAATGGTAAAAGGAAAGCTTTTCCTTGGAAACTAACACATGAATATCATGTATCCAAATAAGGAAAACATGTTTATAGATGTCAATCACAAAATGAATGGAAATTATTACGAGTTTTCATGTTCGTGTCATTTGATCAACGAACCTTGATTTTAAGGAAAATGGTAAAAGGAAAAGCTTTTCCTTGGAAACCAAAGCATGAATATCATGTATCCTAATGAGGAGAACATGTTTATCAATGTCAATCACAAAATGAATGGTAATTATCACGAGTTTCCATGTTTCTATCATTTGATGAACAAACCTTAATTCTAAGGAAAATAGTGGAGGGAAAAGCTTTTCTTGCAAAACCAAAGCATCAATATCATGTATCTCATTGGACAGAATGTTTTTATAAAGGTAATTCACAGATTGAATGAAAATTATTATAAGTATCGATGTTTGTGTCATTTGATGGATAAACTTTGATTCTATGGAAAATGGTGAAGGAAAAGCTTCTTGTGGAACCAAAGCCTTAAAATCATGTATCCCAATAGGGAAAACCTGTTCATGGAGGCCAATCAGAAAAAGAATGGAAATTTTTACAAATATGTTTGTCTCATCCAATGGCTGAACTTTGATTTTAAGGAAATGGTGAAAGAAAAAGCTCTTACTAGGAAACCAAAGGATCAGTATCATGTATCCCAATGTTGAGATTGTGCTTATCGCAGCCAATAACAAGAATGTAAATTACTACGACTATCCATGTTTGCCCCATTTGACAGATTAACTTTGATTTCAGGAAAATTATGGAAGGAAAAGCTTTTCTTGGGAAACTAAAGCATCAATATCAACTGTCCAAATGTGGAGAATGCACTTATAGAGGCTAATCACAAAAAGGATAGACATTATTATGACTAACCATATTTATCTCATTTGACGGATGAATTTTGATTATAGCGAAAATGGTGGAAGAAAAAGCTTTTCTTGTAAAATCAAAGCATCAATATCACATATCCCAACAATGAGATCGTGTTTTTGGAGGACAATAACAAGAAAAAAATAAATTAGTATGATAGTCCATATTAGTTCCATTTGACAGATGAAATTTGATTATAAGGAAAATGGTGGAAGAAAAAGCTTTTCTTGTAAAAGCATAGCATTAATATCATGTACCTCAATGAGGTAAACGCATTTATAGGGGCCAATCACAAAAAGAATGAAAATTATTTTGAGTATCAATATTTCAATCTCTTTTGATAGACGAACTTTGATTCTAAGGAAAATGGTATAAGGAAAAGCTTTTTATTGAAAACCAAAGCATCAATATTATGTATCCCAATGGGGAGAACGTGTTTATAGATGTCAATCACAAAATGAGTGGAAATTATTATGAGTTTCCACATTTGTGTCATTTGAGGAACAAACCTTGATTTTAAGGAAAATAGTGGAAGGAAAAGCTTTTCTTGCAAAACTAAAGCATCAATATCATGTATCTCATTTGGGAGAATGTGTTTATAGAGGTAATTCACATATTGAATTAAAAATATTATGAGTATCGATGGTTGTGCCATTTGATAAATGAACTTTGATTCCATGAAAAATGGTAGAAGGAAAAGCTTTTCTTGCAAAACTAAAGCCTCAATTTCATGTATCCCAATAAGGAAAATGTGTTCATGGAAGCCAACCACAAAAAGAATTAAAATTATTATAAGTAAGCATGTTTGTCTCATCCAATGCATGAACTTTGATTTTAAGGAAAATGGTGAATGGAAAAGCTCTTATTGGGAATCCAACGCATTAGTATCGTGTATCCTAATGTTGAGACCATGTTTATGGTGGCCAATAACAAGAATGTAAACTACTACGGCTATCCATGTTTGTCCCATTTGATAGATGAACTTTGATTCTAAGGAAAATTAAGGAAGGAAAAGCTTTTCCTAGGTAACCAAATCATTAATATCAAGTATCCAAATAAGGAGAATATGTTTATGGAGGCTAATCACAATAAGAATGGAAATTACTATGACTATCCATGTTTGTCTCATTTAATGGATGAACTTTGATTCTAATGAAAATGGTGAAAGGAAAAGCTTTTCTTGTAAAACCAAAGCATCAATGTCGCGTATCTCAATAATGGACCGTGTTTATGGAGGACAATAACAAGAAGAACATAAACTACCATGACAGTCTTTGTTAGTCCCATTTGACAGATGAAATTTGGCTCTAAGGAAAATAGTGGAAGAAAAAGCTTTTCTTGCAAAACCAAGGCACCAATATCATGTATCCCATTAGAGGGAACGTGTTTATGGAAGTAATTCACAAATTGAATGAAAATTATTATGAGTATCGATGTTTATGTCATTTGATGGATAAACTTTGAGTCCATGAAAAATGATGGAAAGAAAAGCTTTTCTTGCAAAACCAAAGCCTCAATATCATGTATCCTAATGAAGGAAACGCGTTCATGGAGGCCAATCACAAAAGGAATAGAAATTATTAGAGTAGACACCTTATTTTGTCTGGGCTAATTTGTAACAATCTGGAGCATGGACGTGAGAAGGGGCGATGATCATATCAGAGGTAAATGCAAAGATGTGGCTTCAAATGACGTAGCTCAAGGTATCCGGGGACAAAAGATATGAGAAAATTCATAAGTTTACTTGAATGTATGCTCCAACGTGCCAAAAATTTGAAATGTCCCTATTTGTATCGATACAGGACCTCATGTATCGATACTAGGCCATGCCAGGACCAAAACATGCATTCTATAAAGAAATGTATCGATACATATTAGCATGTATCGATATAGTGGTTCACAGTATCGATACAATGGTTCATAGTATTGTATCCATGCCATCAAGGTTTTTGGACTAAATGTGTCGATACATTATGCAATGTATCGATGCATGCAGGCTATTTTCATGGTCTGGGAACTTTTAACTCATCTACTATTGATCCAAAACTCGATTTTAACTCATTTTTTTGCATAAAGAAAGATTAAAACCCATATCAAGTTACGAATTTGGACTTTTGAATTAATCAAAACATTTTTGTTGAAGTGTAAATTGGATTAACAAGGGTCAATATCACATGATAACCTTACTCCCTAGTTTATTGGCCAATATCACCATCAACCACCCTATTTGCTAGAAAATCATTTTAGCATTTAAAGCAACCACCCTATTTGCTAGAAAATCATTTTAGCATTTAAAGCAACCACCCTATGCACATCACGTTAATAGCAAGTTGCTCCACCATGCTGACATCACCTTGTCCCCTTTGAGAAATGGCCAAAAACACCTCTAATTTGGCTCCAAAAGGCTGGTAAAAGTTTAGATTCCAGCTTGTTTCAGCTTCCAAAAACATATTCACACATAAAAAAAATCAAATCTTATAGATCTTCACCCATTAACCAAAAACAGCCCTAAAGCACTCCCTCTCAACCTTTATACATTATAAAAATCACCCTCGTCCATACCAAAACCAAAATTCATTGTTTTTTTTCTTGCTTATTTACAAAAGGAAAAGAGGGTAATTAAAGCCATCTCTATTGCTCCAATTATTTGGCCAAATTTGAAGTTTTGTTAGTATAACTTCCTACCCTATCACTTACATTTTTTGTTTTTTTAGCACCTTCATCATTTTTAGTGAGCTCTCCATGTTTCCATCACCCTCTTAGGATTGTCATGCATTATTGTGGCATTTGGCTGTGGTTGTTTAAGATTTGGATGCCTTAATGCCCCTTTGATGTGCCAAATGCCTTATTTCATCCTCATTAGTTTGACACCTCTTGCTCATGCATTTTAAACCATATCCATGCATCTTTTTATCGTTAATTCGTGTATGAATCACTAGCCTAACACATTTCAAGCACATTTACACATTAACTTGGATGAATCATTGCCATTTTCAGCATCCATAGCGTTTTCTTATCACAATGCATAACACTTTCTTTGTCTAAACCATTCATAAAGTTAGTATCTCCCTTCATGTTATGTGCTATCCCTTTATATGTTTGTTGTCTTCTCCCTGTCAAAATGCATGTTTGATGGCTATTAAAAAACTAATTTCCAAAACCCCCAAGCCAAGCTTGTTAACCTCAACCAATGAGGATTGGCATGGACTTAGCATTTTCCTTAAAGCTAGCAAAATATCTTAGGGAAAATTAAGGCTTTCCAGATTTGAAATCTTGGTTAAACAAGCTCAAATCTTCTGATTTTGAAACAAAAATGGCCTTACAATTATTCTCTAAATGTTTGTGGCTTTTTCTTAAGTCAAAACCTTGAGTGGTATGATCAACAGGCTGTTTCATCATCCCAAACTACTTTAGGGCTGTGCAAATAAGCTTGTGATTCTCATGCCACTCTTTCCCTTCAGTCATAGATGTTTGAATGTCAATGACTCAAGTTTGGACCCATAGACATAGAAAATAAGAGATACCCATTACTTTGCTTTATCCCCTGCTTACAGCACAACTGTTGTAAATTGAAAACCACTTTAAAATCCTAAACGATTTTTCATAAATTTTTTGATATTTTTCTATCAAAGCGTGTCAAATTATCTTTAAAACGATGTCTTATTCATCCCCGGATCATTCCAGATGAAAGAGTTATGATTTTTCAAGTCTAAACTGTCCAAAACCTCTGAAATCCAACATGTATTCTGGTTGGGCCATTCAGGCCCAATTACTAATTTTTCCAAAATTTTTAAATATTTTTCCTAAAAGGTTCATGGAATTCCCTTTTTCGAAAGGTAATTTTTCGATACAAATTGAGTCTGGAGTATTTTTTAAATTTTGACACAACTTGTCCCTCATTTGCTCTATCAGCAGCACTATTAATCTAAACTTGAAAATTTATTCCCCTAGAAAGGGACCTTTTAGGGTAGTAGGAATATTTTTAGATAACCCTTATCGAGTTGCCTATCTAATGATGACTTGTCCACCTTCTAAATTCTTTGAACCAATTTAGAATAAATTAGGGATGCAAGATAGTGCGATGCTATCCCCTGCTTTCGATTTTGCTCAAAATTGAGTTATTTTTCTGAATTTTGTTTTGAGACATTCGAATGTCTCTATGTCAACCTGATTAGACTCAAGAATATGCTTTGACCTCCTATAGGCTCGTATCAA
>JBBYHO010025036.1:0-11991 GCA_038382025.1 Adansonia gregorii
TTTCTGGTTTCCAAAGACATATCCAACGTAGATAGAAACAGAGTCATAAAAAAAAAAAAATCAAAGTAAACTAATATAAAAAAATAGCCCAAGTATAGAGCAGAAAAAAACGAAAGCGCGCATGCATACACACATAAAGAGAGCCTGGATGATTCCAATGACATCCTATATCCAGTATCAACCATACAAAAGACAAGAGTAGATACTTAAGAAAGGCCTCTCTATATGTATTGCTTTCTATGTGTATAATAGTTTGTTGGGAACCTAGCTTCTAAAAGAAAAAATTCATCTGAAAAATAAAGGCCTCTCCTAAAACCATGAAAACTAAAATTTTCTTCATCGCACAGCACACTCTGGAACTTCGAAGAGAATTTTCACAACATAGACAGTGGCACTATGCTAACAGTAAAATTTCAAAGATCACAGCCGATAGCATCCACTGAAAATAAAATACTAAAAATTGTCAAACTTTACGACATCCACTAAAAACAGAACACAAGACCTAAGCAAATATCGATATTTTATCATTTAACAACTTCAGGCAGACTAGCTGATGATTTCAACTTTATAGGCAGAGTGATATCTAAAAGGACGAGTTTACCCTTTCAAATCCAATTTAACTGCATGGTTTCATTCTTAAAAGTTCAAGAGACTAGAAAAACCATCCACCTAGCTTTCACTTTTGTATTCAGTAAGAAATGAAACATATAAACAGGAAAGAATGTAAATTTGCAGAATGCACAAGTTTTCAAGTAGCAATTATACTATGGTACATCCTAATTATATGAATACAATTCTTTTTATCAAGATTGTCAAAGTGGGGAAAATTATAAATTTACAACTCAATGTACAAATAATTGACAGGAATAAGAGTCATGAATACATTCAATACATTGACTGATTAGGGGAAAGCATGGGGAAAATAAAACAAGTTATGGATTGGTGAGTAGTGCAAATAAAGAAAGTAAAAGCATACGCTGAACAAAAGAAGTTAAAAACCAATAAACGATTCCAAAGTGTACATAAGAAAATTTCTGGGAATATAATAGCCCATCAATTGTAATGATCAATGTAATCAGTACATCAGCCAACATTCAAGATTACAACCTCCAGATCTTATTTCCTCCCTTAAAGACAATTCCAAGAAAATTGGGGATGATGAAACCCATATGACTAGTTCTGTGTTCTTAAAAAAGCTTCAACAAACTCTAATGGCAACCTACCAATACGTTGGTACTTCAAATTATTAAACCTATTCCTGTGCTACATGACGCCAAGCTTCACATGTCACCGAAAATGTGGGAAGACACAAATTTAATGGAAGAAATTTTGAACGAAGTTGAAATAAATAAATAAAAACTCAAGATGTTCTATCAATAGAACATTCTACTGAATCTTGAGTGAAATCTGAAGATCTTCCCCGTTATCCCTTATGCAAAAGGGAAAAGATATAAAAAAAGAAGGGAAAATTAATATTACCGAGAATTCAGAATTATAAGTTGGAGGAGAAACCAATAATGTAAACCTGCGTGGCAGTGTGGCACCATTTTGCTGCACAGGTTGCCACCAAAATCCCATCTCTTAGCATCCCATAACAGCACAATTATACACAAAGCCACCCGATTGCTTTCTGGCAAGCAAGTTCCATTGTGGAGGCCCTTCGCTTGGAACCCATGAATTGAGCTCTATAAAACCTTCACCCGAAACCCTAGGTCCACCAATCACCATAAGGCGATCTCCACATGCTCTGAATGCAAGACCCCAACCATTCATTGAAACTGCTCTTTCAGGCAATCTTCCAATAGTCAACCATGAGTTTCTCTCCTTGTTATACTTTTTTACCTCCATGTCAGCATGATCAGCAGCATACAGTTCATTATTTACCACTGCAACCAGTGGGGGTGCACCAGCTGCTGCAGGCATCTCAGCCTCACTGGCTGCTCCACTCCTTCCAGGAGACATGTTTGGGATTTCAGTCCATTTTTTTGTCTCTAAATCATACTCCTCACCAGAAGTCAGAATCCTTGTATCTTTCCCCAATCCACCAACTCCCCCAATTACATAAAATTTCCTATCCATAAACACCCCACTACACATCTTCCTTGGCTGATTCATGCTTGGGAGAGTCTCCCACTTCTGTGTCTCAGAATTGTACATTTCTGCAGAGCTCAGGACGTTACCCTGAGAATCACAACCACCAGCTAAAATCGCAATCTCTCCAAGACTAGCTGATCCAAACAAGCACCTCGGAGCATTCATTGTTGTCCCAGAAGTCCATGAGTTTGTCAAAATACTGTATCTATATATAACCTGAGAAGTCACCTCCTTCCCAAATACAAGCAACTCAGTTCCCACAGCCAAGGATTCCTTATCTGAAAAAATGAAACATTCATTGGGAGGCATCCTTGGCAAATGCATCCACCTGTATCGAATTGGATCAAATGCCTCCCATTGAAGGAGGTGACAAGAAAAGTATATCCAATGTTCAACCACACCATTCTGCCTCCTCAACTTATAGATCTCTCCGCTCCTAATAAAGGAACGAAAACTCCGGTTCAACGAGGCGATGGAACCATAATCAGACCTTGAGCACCTAATTAGACAACTGATGGAATTGTCTGGCCCAATTGGTTGGATTAAGGCATCCAAATCTGACAAGTCCCCAACATGTTTCCCACAGTCATTCTCCTCACCCTCCTCAGGAGAATCTGAAAAGCCCTTATCTTCACCTTCCTCGGACTGCTCCTCCAGTGAGTCCTCCACAGAATCCAACAGGCTGTCATTGTCCGATTGATAAGTCAAATCCGTTTCATCTAGTCCATTGGGGTGGCGATGGATAGGTGAAGAATCCAAATCCGAAGAAGAATCAGATTGCTTACTATCATCGGATTGTTGACGTGAATCAGGCAAGAGGTCACGTGAGTCTTGTGGGGAAGAATTAATATTATTATTCTTATTATTACTACTACTATTGTCGCTGGAGGAATCGTCGGAAGAAGCTTTAGACAACTTGGTTTCCCGACAAACACCACCGGATTCGGCGAGTTCCAGTGGACGCTTCCCATTGTACATGTAAGCCCAGTTGGTTTCCTGTTGACGAGAGCTTGCAAACAAAAAACACGAGTCCAGGGAGCGGTCCTCAAACATGACTCTTCCGCCCCACCTCCCGAACTTCAAACGGGAAATTTCCCCCAAAATAGAAACGAGAAATTCCAAATCACTGTAACAAGCACGAGTTTTTTTAATTTATTTTAATTTATTTATTTTTTGTCCCGCCGAAAGAAAAAAAAACGCAGTTAAGATTGACAAATTCAACCTACTCAAAAATCAAAGCTAACGAACAGTTTCCAATTAAAATTCAAAACGAGAAAACAAACCAAACAGAAATTTGAAGCCAATAAAAGAACGATCCAACTGAGCAGGAAAATAAAAAAGATTTTACGGAGGCAATTTCTTTTCTTTTTATACTGTGCGTTAATTATGAGGTAAAAATATTAAATTTAAACAAGAATTAACAGAAACAAATTTGTTAAAAACAAGAAAAAGAAAATTCATGATCAAACGAACTGAAAGAAAAAAGAGGTAACAGATCTTAGTATTTCACAGAACAGAAAAAAAAAAATACACAAATAGAACTGCTAGATTCAAAAGAAAAGGGGAAAAAAAAAGCGAATTAGATCTGTTTATAATTTCACTAATCTCATTTTCCGAATCAGGAGAAAAACAAAGTGATAAAAATCTAAACCAAAAACAGAGGGAAAACAGTGACAGAAAAAGAGAAAGAATAACAACAACAACGACAACAACAACAATAAACAATGTTGCGAAGGACTTACTGATTGGATAAGAAGAAATGAATTGAGTTTCTCGTTTCTTTGTCAAAAATTAAAAAACTATCTTTTTTTTCTTTTTGTTTTCTTTACTTTTTTTTTTTTTTCGGCCTTGCTGTTTCTATTCTTCGCGTTCTTCTTGTTTCTTCGTCTAATTTTTTTCCTTTCTTTTTTCCTGTTTCTCTATAGGCTGATTGTTCGTCCTTTGGATTTTGTCTGCAAATCAGAGCGAGCGAGAGAGAATTGCGCTTTGGCTTCGACAGCAAAATAGTTTAAGCAGTCCCCTTTTATCTCTCGTAAACTTCCCCTCTCTCTCTCTCTCTCTCTCTCTTCCCAAAGGGAAAAAAAAAAGATATTTGAATTTTGATTTTATGATTTATGAAGTAAAAAATTAAACAATATTCTTTGATGAAAAATAAATAAATGATTTTAGAAATAATTAAAAACTCTTCCTTTTTATGGGCGGTGGAGGTGCGGAGAAGAGGAGAGGGGGAAGGCAGGTGCGGCGGTGGTGCTGGGACCCTACGAAGAGGAGTACACAACCGATAACCGGCAGCCGCGGTTTCGACACGTGTTGGTTACTATGTGAGAGAAAAAGAAGAGTCCGTTACCCTTACGTCTTTTGGTGTTCGAATTTATCGGCTACGGCTGGTCAAATTTCCCCGTTAGTGGAGTTTTTATTCCCTGCGGTACAGTAATCAACGACGTTGATTACAATCGTTTTAGGAAAATTAAGCTCGAGCCTCATTAAGTAATTATCCAATTGATTAGTCAATTTTTGACTCCCCGCCCCCCAAAAAAAAAACACACTTATCCACTTCTGAGAATTTTAATAATAATATTTTAATTTCATAAAATGATCATTTATTTACTAATAATCATAATTATCCTTGAATTTGCTAATTTGACCAACTGCTCAATTATATTTAGCTAATAAAGTGAGGGAAAAAAAGTTTAAAGTGACAAATCTTTGGTTAAGAGTATGTTTTTCATGTATTCCTTTTTTTTATTTTAATTTTTAAAAAATTTTTGTGAACAAAACGTTTTGATCATTTCCTTAAACATTTATTTAAAGTGTTTTTTTTTTTTGGAAGAAGCAAACTAATTAATGAGAAAACAAAAGTGTAGCACACATAACTGAAAACAAAACAAAAAATAAAATTGTAACATACACAATTAATTAAATTATTTAACGCCATGAATTCAATTTCTAAAAGTTACTTCTACATTATTGTTATTAACATACAAAACCACCCAGTAGAAAAAAATGATGATTTTTATCTAAGTCGTCCATATATTTTTATCATGTCTAAAAAAAATTTTAATCGTTAATTTGTATAAAAATAATTTTTTAACTTAAATTTTTAATTTTTAATTTATGTCAAATAATTTTTTATATAAATCAATCTTTTAATTGAAATAAATATTTGTTTAGATGCATATAAAAAATAAATTTTTATTCAACTATAATAAAAATCTAAAAATTTACATCAAATTAATATAATTCATGATCTTTTTTATAAATATTTTTAATGAAATAATTGATAACGTGAAAGAAACATATTCCTTGTTAGGACAATCAATTGCTCTGTCCGTTGCCTTTCCCTCTTTATTCCAATACCTTTCGGTTGGCAGTTTCATGATAAATTCAATAGATAATTCACCCCCCAAAAAAAAGATCAATGTCTATTCGTTCTAAAAGCAAGAATTTAACCCTAAAAAAAAAGGGTAAGAATTTAAATTAAATGATAATCTTTTTCACATTTAAAAAGGTGAAGCAAATTACAAGTCCATTTGTTTTTCAATTTCCTTTCTATTAAAAAAAGAAGCAAAATTGAATATATATATATATATAGTTTTTTCTTCATTATGCTTCTTCCTTCTATCAAACACAAAATGTAAACAAGTTAATTAAATCAAGTAACAATGTTAGCTATACAAATAGAAAGAGCGCAAAATTTCTCAATTAATAACGAACAGATATTATTTGATGAACTTTCACTATGCCAAGATTCTCAATAATCATTTCAACCTTTAATTGTACATTCATACTATAATTTTATAGGTTAGAGACAAGGGTCGGTTTAGCACTTTCTTGCCCCCACAAACCTTCAAAAATAATCATCACTTTTTTAGTGATTCATTTAACTGTTAATTTACATTCTTATTTATAATTAGATAAATTCTATTAATATTTATTAAAAAATTTAAAATGCCTAGTTTGATATATAATAAATATTAAATAATTACATTCACGTTTGTTAGTTTATTTTTTTTTTGCATTTATACATTATATATTATAGAATAAATATTATTATATTACTATGATATTGAAATCCATGAACCAATTTGTTCTAAATGCATTTAATGAGTTTAAATCTATCATTTTCATTTTCACGAAAAAATAAAAGCAAACAAAATTTAAAAAAAAAAAACCCGAATAAACATGAAAAAAATGAACCAAAGAATTTGGTAACGCTGTCTTCTTGTTGATTAATGAATGCGCCTCCTTGTCCTTAAAAAAAAAAAAACAAAGGGCACTGTCGCCTACCCAAGCAACCCTTTGTTAAATCAAAGTCTGTTGACATGTTTAATCGGGGCAAGAATGTAATTTAGAATCGAGATCTGCCGCGTTTTAAAATTAGACGTCGTTGTTGTATTAATGATGTAAATGTAAATACAATATACATTTAAAAGTAAATAAAAATTTTTTAATTTATTTTTTAAAAATGATATATTAAATTAAAATTTAAAAAAATTGGTAGTTTTTTTAAATAAAAAATTAAAATTTATTTTTTAAATAAGAAAATTAATAGTTTTTGAAAAAAAATCAGATAATTAATTATTATTTAAGAAAGAAAAGGAAGAGAAATTCGCATTTGGTTTTTTTTTAAATTTTTTAATTAAATTAATATTATTTAATTCGTAATATTAATTTTATCAAAACTTTACAATACTAAAAATATTAATCATATTATTATATTATTTTTATATTAATTATATTTATATTTGTATCATATTTCAAATTATTAAATTTAAATAAAGTAACGGGACCATGTCAACGTTAATCACGTTTCAATTAATTTAATTTATTACATATAAGATTTTAATGACTCATTTTTCCCTTTGATGAATAGGATCGGATTAGGATGTTGGATGTGTCATACTCAAAAATCTTAGATAATGGAGACTGACCACTAAATTCTCATAAATCTCATCCCACAACAAGCCAAAAAAGTAAGTAAATAATCTATTTATTTATATTTATGTTATATATAAATTATCAAGTTAAATAATAATTACTTTAATTAATGGATTTATAATAAATATTTTTAATTGTATTTACTTTTTTTTCTTTTTTTAAAAAATATTTATTTTGACATATAATAAATATGTATTTTTTAATTAAAATATTAATATTTTATTTTACATATTTGAGAAAAAAAAAGAAAGCAAAATCTAGCTGCTTTCTGTTCTGAGTCAGCTTCTTCGGTGGATGTTATTCTAAACCGTCAAGGCTGCTATCGAGTGGTCCGACACCGACTTTTTATAATTTTTTCCCCCCTTCTCTCAAATACGTCTCCCTATATTCAAATTACGCGGCCCAAAATCATCCGCTAGTATCACGAATTTTGACCTTTTCACAAAAAAAGGAATTTATAACACGATAATATTTCTTATGCATTTCATTTGAGTTTTATATCTAATTTTAGAAAAAGACAAAAAAGACATAAAAAAGACATATAAAAAAATAATAATAAGCATTTAAATACAATTAACTTATTATATTTAAAGTATATTTAGGGAACTTCTAAAGTTGCTTGATATATTATAGATTTATATTGATATATTAAATTTTGTATAAATCTACACGTAATAATAAATTCTTTTGATAATATATCATATATAAAATATAAAATATGCACACTATTTATAATAAATATTATATTAAATATAATAATTTGTTAAATTTTTTTATTATTTCAATATATTAAAATAAAAATTTTACAGAATCTGATAATTTTAAAAATATACTTTAAAACACTCGCCAATAAAATCTTATTTAAAAAATAAATACTATCAAATCTCTTAAGCCTTCACGATAAATTCTTTAATCTTTTTGATTGATATAAATGGCATTCGGCAAGTGTGAAAATTGTGGGTAATGTGTTTCGGCATCATTGAAATGACTTTTCTACCCATGAATTCAAGGATATAGATTTTTTTTCGTGAAATAGTTATTTTTTAAAGTCATTTAATGATGATCGATTTCGAGATTTGAGAATGAATTTAGGTTTATATATTGAATTTATTTTTAATGTATAATTATATATATTGATAATGAATGATGTCACGCTATTTGTTAAAAAAAACATAATAATTATATTTATTTTAAAAATATTTTAAAATATTTTAATTGTTTATTATTGAATTGTTATAGTATGGTTTATTGATTGAATATAAAGATATATATATATATATATATACATATTCAGTAAATTAAATATAAATTTTTATATATTTTATTTTTATAAAATTAATTTCCGACACGTGGAATCGTTGTGTTTTTGCGTATATGATTTGACGTGGTCGTCGGGGAGGAACGAGGGAGGAGAGCAACGAGTGGCTCGTGTGGCGCACGTGACTGAAAAACATAAAGAAGAGTGAAAAGAGCAAAAATCACCGGAAGGAATCAGCTAAAAGCATAAACGCGGACACACGTGTACACAATGTGCTGGATGTAGTTCTGTTGGAGTAAGCGCGCGACCATTGAAAGCCAAAAACAACGGTCTGGGAAAAAGAGCCACGTGTCGGATCACATGGGGCGCCCTAAGCGGATTATAGGCTTTTTTTTAGCACTAAATATTAATTAAATAAAAAGTCCCCTGCAATTTTTTATAAAAATTTATTGTTTTTTTCTTAATTAAAGGGTTGCCTCTATACGCATCGTATTTAGATTCGGGATAAAGATATGATATATTTTTTTATATATTTTTTATATATTTAAAAATTATATTTTATATTTTTTTTAAATATGTGTCGTACATAATTTGTTTTTTAAATAAGAATACGTGTAATACAACTTTTGCACTTACCTGTAATATGGGGAAACAAAAAGGGGCAGAAAATATGAAAGTAATCGAGATGGCCATGGAATGGGAGGGAGAATATCCGTCTCTGCCGGCTTTTGCGTCCAAATTAAAAAACATTGTTAACGAATTTCTAGTTTGAAAACTAAGAACTTCAAGGAAGGACTTGTTTGGTGGTAAAGAGGATTTTTAAAGAAAAGTAAATTGTCAAAAAGGGCATAGATTTTGGATTTCGGGATATATATGCAAAATATTTGAGGGGAGATTAAACAGTAGAACATCGGCTTATCAAAATATGATCTGGAAATTCAATATCCTTTATTTCATTTATTTATACCTAAAATTTTATGCATTGATAATAATTAAGTTGCCTTCTTTTAATTCGTGGATTATGACATGCTAACGGTTGAATCCGATTTGGGCTATTCAACCCCGTTAGTCGTTATTGATAGCAAACATAATAAAATTATTTATTGTGAGACGAGAACGACGATAAGATAATGATTCATAATTCATAACATATGTTACACCTAAGTAAAGTCTAGCATTTCACTTGATTTAATAGGTTTAGTTTCATCAAGTTTGAATTCATGTTTCAGTTTTTATTTTAAATTGGTTTAATCAAATTTAGAATAATAATTTTAATTTAAAGTAATTTATTTTTATTTAAATTTAAGTATAAAATATATAAATATTATTAAAAAATAATTTTTAATAAGATGAACAATAATTAAATCTAAATTGAAGTGATCGGTCATGTTAAATTTGGGTTTAAGTTTAAAAATCAAATTATTTTAGGTCATGACTTAGCCCAACCCATACATAGATTTAGCATATATTTATATTATTATAATCACTTTTATTTAACAAAGAGTGTAGCTTATTTAGTTTATAATGGCATAGAGCATTCAACAAGTTTAAAATTTGAATCCAACATATATAATATTTATTTTATTCTCATATTACGACCTCATTTGTACATAAAAAATTATAATAAGTTTTATTGACATTACTTAATAGTCCTATTTCACACAGAACACCCCAAGGGGTGGGGTAAGCAGAGTCCACCAACCGTAATTTCACGTTAAACACCTCGAGGTGAGGTAGATAAAATGGTGGAAAAGCCAATAACAAAAGCATTACGAGATTAAGTAAGGAGAATGTCATGTCAAGCATTTTAAATAAGTAGACAAGATGTATTAATCCCATATTGGATAAGAAATAAAATGCTTTTGAGTATATAAACAGGTGCACTGCACATTCAATAAGATATATCTTTTTGAAAAATAGTAATTATCTCATGACATAAATATCATCCTTCAAGGTTTAAATTATAAGATTTTGCTAAAAAAATATTTTAAGATATTTTTTAAATTATCATATATATAATATTTTGATTTAATATATTGAAAAATTATGGAAAAAATCAATTATTGCAATAATACAATATTATTAGAAAGTACCTAAAAATATTCATTAGCAAAACCTTAAATTTAAAATATTATAATTGAACAAATAAATAAATGTATAGAATACAAAACACACACAATACGAATTTATTTTTGATACAATAATTTTTTTAATCACACAACCAAAATTTCTAGTTCTTTGTTTTTAATAAATTGTAAACAATCTGTATCATTATAATAATTTTCCTTAAACATTTCTCTACTAAATAATTATAATAATAATAAAAACAAACTTCAAAACGAAGCAAGTCCGCAATCCACCCAAAAACACAAAAAAGGAGATTCTGGCGTGCGGGTGCACTAGCAACTTTTTTCAATTTTCATGAACCGAGGCAACCCCTCCATCCAATCCTCCATTGCCACCTGTTTTGCCCAAAGACGTGTGCTCATGTGAAGCATTATTGGAGTGTTAGATGACTACATGCAATTTGCTAAAAAAACACATTGACTTTTTTATTTTTATTTTTTAATTTTAATTTTATTTATGCTTTGTTGTGCTTAAATTTGTTGATAATCAGAGAAACCATATGTTTTTAGGTATTCTTTCGGACGGAATATGGATTCTGATTTTTGTTTATCATTTTTGCAGGATAATGATAAGAATACGGATAAATGAGAGTTACGCAATCTAGCCTTAGTCTACCCAGAGAGAAGGAAAATGGTGGGCATTGTTTGTCCTATTCGCACAAGTAATACATTTTAGTATTACGGTTTAAAAAATATGTATTTAAAAAATTTTTAAATGCTTAGAATTATTTTACAAAGCGTTAGGTTTAATTGAAATATCAGAAAGTTATACATAAACTAATCAAAATTTTGACATATAAAAACAATATTATTTTAAGTTAAAGGCCTGTTTTTAAATTGTAAAAACATATATTTTTTAATTTTTAATTTGAATGATCAAATCACAATTTTATCAATAAAAATCAAATTAAATTTTTAGCATTAAAATCACATTAAATGTAACTTTTAACCTTAAAAATTATGAAACGGGCTTTAGTTTGCGAATGGTGTAGGGATGCTGGGAGGGGAGGTAAAAGGAAAAGCAAAGGCAAGCAAATTCAGGGATTATAATTATTGAAAGGGAATTGAGGGATGAACAAATGACAATGGGTGAGGGGATGATTAGTAATAACAATGCAAATGACGCAAGATGTCTCTTAAGTAGAACAACGGTGGTTTCTTGTTCTTTTTGTCTTTTTAATTTTTATTTTTTTAATCTTTTCTTAATTTCTCTTCCACTTTGGCTATTATTAGGTGTTGTTGTTGCTTGTTTTGGAGTATAAGGGAAAATTTTGGGAAGAGGGGACTACTACCCATGTGACATGTATGGTGGTTTACATGCACATAGATTGCATATTTAGTTTGGGGTTTATCTGGCAAGGGCCCCAGTCAATTACCATAAAAACTGAGTTCAAATTAAAACCAATGCACCCACGTCAATTAAAAAAATTTTCTCTTTAATGTAACATGCGATTATATTTGATGGATTGATTATATTTAATTTATACATTATCAGTGCATCAAACATATTTTTAACATTAATTTTATAACTTAGATTTTAGGTTGTTGATCTTCAAAAGGATATATATATATATA
>JBBYHO010025080.1:0-10288 GCA_038382025.1 Adansonia gregorii
CTTGCATGAATCATTGTCATTTTTAGCATCCATAACATTTTTTTGTCAAAGTGCATAACACTTTCTTTGTCTAGGACATCAGTAAAATTAGCATCCCTATTCATGTTATGTGCCATCCCCTTGTATGTTTGTTGTCTTCTCCTTATCAAAATGCATGTTTGATGGCTATCAAAAACTGATTTTTGAAACCCCTAAGCCAAGCATGTTAACTTCAACTAATGAGGATTGGCATGGACTTAGCATTTTCCTTAAAGATAGCAAAATATTTTGGGGAAAATTAAGTTTTCTAGATCTAGAATCTTTGTTAAACAAGCTCAAATCTTCTAATTTTGAAATGAAAATGGTCTTACAACTATTCCTAAGTGTTTGTGCCTTTTTTGAGTCAAAACCTTAAGTCATATGATCAGTAGGCTATTTCATTATCCTAAACAACTCTATAGCTGTTCAAATGAGTTCATGATGCTCATGCCACTCTTTCCCTTCAGTCTTGATGTTCGAACGTCAATGACTCGAGTTTGGACCCGTAGACATAAAAAACTGAGAGATATCCCTTGTTTGCTTTGTCCCTTGCTGGCAGTATAACTATTGCAAATTGAAAAATCAATTTAAAATCCTAAACTATTTTTCATGATTTTTTTTATATTTTTCTATCAAAGCATGTCAAATCGTCTTTAAAAGGTTTTCTTATTCACCCTGGATCATTTCGAATGAGAGAGTTATGATTTTTCAAGTCGAAACTATTTGGAACCTCTAGAATCCGAACATGTATTTTGGTTGGGCCATTCTAGCCCACTAAATGATTTTTTCCAAATTTTAAAACATTTTTCCTAAAATGTTCATGAAATTCTCTTTTCAAAAAGGTATCACTTGCAATTTTTTGATACAAAATGAGTCTAGGGTGATATTTCAAATTTTGACACACTTTGTCCCTTATATGCTCTGCTAGCAGCACTATCAATCCGGACTTGAGAATTTATTCCCCCAGAAAGTTTCTTTTCAGGTTAGTGGGAGTATTTTTAGGATGAACCTCATCGATTCACCTTTATAATAGTGTCTTATCCACCTTTGAAATCCTTTGAACCAATTTAGAAGAAATTCAGGAAGCAAGATAGCGCGATGCTGTCCTCTGTTTTCATTTTCAGTCAAAATTGAGTTGTTTTCCCGAATTTCATCTTAAGACATTCTAGTGTCTCCGTATCACTCCGATCTGGCTTGAGAACATGCATTGACCCTCTATTGGCTTGTATCAAGGCACAAACATGTTTTACATCTTTACAATCCTCATTCACAATAAATCTTTTTGCCAAAAATTGTTGAATGCTCACCTATTTTCTAAATCATGAAGTTTTGTCATCCACGGGGATACTCCAAACCCGCCTTTCTGAGGGGACACTCCAACCCCATTTTTCAAAATTGTCAAAATAAAAATTTTCCTTCGTCAAAATGATTTATCATCCACGGGGATACTCTAACCCTAACTTTTCAAGGGGATACTCTAACCTTATGTTTCGAAATTGTTAAGATTAAAAGAAACTTTCTTTGTCAAAATTATTTGTCATCCACGGGGATACTCGAACCCCATCTTTTCGAAAAGATACTCTAATCCTATTTTTTAATTATAATTAATTTTTTTCTCTTTCTTGAACTTCTATGAATATGTTAAATAAATCTTGTTTAATTAAGTAACCCATATGTATCTCAAAAATTATCAATTCAGTTACACTTAGATAATCGATGCCAATAGCGAGATAAATTCCAATTGTCCACCCATTTTCTTTATCATTGCATTGAATGATCCATGTTATGTTATTTCATTTATTGCCTTATTAACATGATTTCTTTGTGATGATTATGTGCATTCATATTTTCAAAATGTTTCCAAATAAAATTAAAAGTAATGTTCCACGTGGGTGTCTCCTCAGTGCCCAAAGTGGAACATTCCATTTTCAAAGTAAAAACCAGAGGTCATTTTTATTAAAAATCTTTATATTCCCCATCTCTCTGGGGCATATATGAGATTAAATCTTTTTTATCAAAACCTGGATTTGTATTTCTATAAGATTTATGCATTAAAAGGGGTTATATCGAAATAATGACAAGTTAAGATCAAAAGAATCAAAATCAAGATAAGACATAGCTAGTAAGGTACCAATTTCAAGCGTCGCAAAGAGGTTTGTACCTCATTGCACGTAACCAACTCCCAAACCCAAATGACTAATCTTTGCACTACGTAGACCATGAGATCGATGTTTTGAGTTTCGAAACTTAGAACATAGGTTTCAATAGGCATCCAACCATTCCTAGCTCAAAATGATCTGCGGTGACTCCAAGCATTGGCCATTTCATGATGGTCATCCGCGACCAATAAGATAAGCACTTCATCTTATGGTTCCCCCTAATTTATCACAAGTCGAGAATCTGTACTTTCTCATTCTTATCACATCACTAAAGAAAAGTCTCAGTTAAGAAGACATCTGCAAGTCAAAAAAATATCTTAAGTCATGTGCACTTATTAATCTATGAGAATTTACCTCGGGATATGTCGCGATAATGTGATAAAGCATAATAGTCATCTTTGAGTCCTTGGGTTATCAAGTAGTTGATATGAAGTCTAACAAAACTATTTTCATAGGTCATAGATAAAGAAACATTTACATTGTTCATATAGATGGTTTGCCCTCTCAAAATTTTTGTTTTATAGTTAATAATGATGAAATGTCTTAGATGGGGAATAAGAGACTAAGTCATGCTATATGAGTCTAATCTTTAAGTTTTTTAGGAAAGACCTGGATATTGGATTACCAAAACTAAAATTTGATAATGAAAAATTTGTGATGCTCATGTCCAAGGTAAATATAAGAGAACTTTTTTTTCAAATCAATAAACATTTTTTCAACTACTAGAATATTGAAATTGATCTGTTTGGTTCAACTAAGACATTAAGTTTAGGTAAAAAATACTTTTTTATTGTTAACGATTACTTTAGATATACATAGATTATCTTTTTAAGCCCAAAAGAGGAAGCTTGGGAAAAGTTCATCACTTTTTGTAAAATAATTAAAATAAAAAATGATATTCTATTTTTAGAGGAAGAAATGATAATGGAAAATAATTTGACAATCTTTGTTTTGACAAATTTTGCAATGAAAATGATATTAATCATAATTTCTTAGCTTATAGAACCGTGTAACAAAATAGAGTTGTTAAGAGGAAAACAAAACTATGGAAAAGATGGATAAGAGTATATTTTGTGAAATAATTTACAAATATATATTTGGCAAAAGCTATAAACACTTGTTACTATATCATAAATAGAGCCAATACATAAGCACTCATTCTAAAAAACAATTTAGCAATATATTTATGGTTAGACAATTTAAAAGAAAAAGAGAAAAAAAAACTCCTTATTAACTTTTAAAGAAAGAAAGCCTAACATTAGCTATTTCTTTTGGCTACAAATGTTTCTATGTTAAATAGCAAAAAAAAAAATAATAGTAAAGTTAGTAAATTTGACACAAAAGTGGTTAAGGTATTTTTCTTGGCTACTCTATGAATTCCAAAGCATTTAGAGTCTTTAACAAGAGAACTTTAGTTTTTGAAAAGTCTATACATCTTATATTAGGTAAAGCTAATCTACCTTTAGAAAGGTATCTTTTAATAATAATGATGTAAAAATATTTTAAGAAAACTCTGTCGAAGCAACACATATAGAGCAAGATAAACTTGTCAAAGGACAAAAATCTTTGAATGAAAAAAATCTTTATAAGCCTTTTCAAGTTAGAATGAAGACAAGCCATCTTAAAGAATTGACTTATGCCAATGATGGTGAGATTCTTGATGATCCGAATCAAGGGGTAAGAGTTAGATCCTCTCTTAGAAAGACTTGTAATTATGTTGCTTTTTTTTCTCAAGTTAAACATAAAAGCAGTAAGAAGGCTTTAAGAGGTGATAATTGGATTATAGCCATACAAGAAGAATTAAATTAATTTGAGAACAAACCTGATGGGAGTGAAACCTGTGTTAAAACAAAGGCTAGATTAGTTGCTAAGGGATATAAATCAAGATGAAGAAATAATATCATGAGACTTATGTTCCCATAGCTAGATGAAAAACTATTATGATGCTTTTGGCCTTTGTATGTTTTAATGATTTCAAATTGTTTGAAATGGATGTTAAAAGCGTATTTTTGAATGGTTTTGTAAATGAGAAAGTATATATAAAGAAACTTTTCAATTTTAAAAATATTCATTTTCCTCATGTGTTTAAGCTACTAAAAACTTTGTATGATTTGAAACAAGCTCCTAGAGTTTGGTACAAAATGCTTTAAAATTCTTGATTGAAAAATGTTTTAATATAATTAAATTTAATACTACACTTTTCATAAAATTTATAGGCATAGACTTTTTAGTAGTTAAGTTTATGTTGATGGTATTATATTTGATGCTACTAATAAATTTCTTTATCAAGAATTTTTTAAGATTATGTAAAGTGAATTAAAGATAAACATGATGGGGGAATTCACTTTCTTATTGGGACTACAAATTAAGCAAACAAAAGATGGTATCTTCATTAATCATCAAAATACATAACATAACTACTCAAAGGGTTTAAGATAGATGGCACCAAGCCTTGCTCTACATGTATGAATATTTCAATCAAGCTTGAAAAAGATGTAGAAGGTAAATTTGTTGATATTAAACTCTATAGGTCTATGATTAGACTTTATCTTATTGCAACTAGACTTGATATTATGTTTACGTATGCACATGTGCTAGATATCAATCATCACCTAGGGAGACTTACTTAATTACTCTTAAATGAATATTTTATTACCTTAGGAGACATATCTAGTCTAGGCTTGTAGTACCTAAAAGGATCATTTTTTGCCTCGCATGCTTACTCAAATACGGATTTTGATAGTTACAAAATGATAGAAAAAGTAATTCCAATATTAGTTGATTTCTTGGAAATATGCTTATATCAAGGTTTTCCCCCAAAAAATGGTGTTGTTTTATTCATAAATGAAGTAGGATTTTGCTCAAATTTTGTGGATAAAACAACAAATGAATAATTTTAGAATTACCATGGATCACATTTCTATTAAATGTCATAGTACTAGTGCCATTAATCTCTTATTCAATACTCAAGAACCAAGCATATAGAGATAACCGTTTCTTTAAAGATTATATTTCACAAAGGTGATATAGTGCTTGAGTTTGTTGAAACTTTGCATAATAATGAATATATTCACCAAACCACCTGATAAAGATAGATTTTGCACTATTAAAATGAATTCGGACTAATGAATGCACCTTGATTTTGCTTAATGTTTTGTTCTTTAATGACATGAATAAGTATGATAAGTGTTGATTTGGCTTTTAAACTTGTTCAATGATATTTGAACATTCAAAGCATAATTTGATAGGTCAACTTTGTTTTATGGGTTCATTTTGTTATTTAATAAACATTTGTTATTTAGTGTGCTTCATTCATATTTAATGAATATACTTACATGATCTTGATGAACTTGTAATTTTTGTGTTATAAGTATACAACATGATTTTGATTGATGAACTCATTCCCTTTAAATATGCAAAGATGGTCTGGAAACATAATATTGCATGAAAATATGTCCAACTTTGCATATGAATCCATTTGGTTTAAAAAAATTGCATACTTATTTTTAAATTGAGATTGTACTTTGAAAGTTTTGATTTTTATGATTCTTAATCTTCGAGGTTAACATTATGCATAATGATTTCAATAAAGAAGGTTTAGAAAAATTATAAGTTCTTCCATGTATTCTTTCGAAAAACTAATCGCAACTATCTATACTTAAGGAACAAATATTAATACTTCATTCAAAATTGCACAACCTAAATTTTTAAATAATGTATTGGTACCTTAAAATAGATATCAATATTCTGCACTGATACTTTAACTTGTGTATCGACATTTTTTGGGTTTAAAAGAACTTCATCTGCTTACCTTCCATTTCACTCTTTTTTCTCGCAGCCCTCTCATTCTTTTAGTCACCAACTAGGGACTTAGTCATAATTTTTACATTTTAGGTCACCTTTAATATTCAAGTTACCTAATTTAGGGTAAAATTGTCATTTTATATCATTTTAAGTTTTTTAGGGTTACTAAAATACTTTTATGATGAACGTCGTCCTTAGGGGCATTTTAATAATTTTATCTTAAAACAGAATCTTATGTGATCATCGATACTCTTTCATGAAAAAGGTGTGCATTAAGGATAAGTTCCTCTTTTATGATCATTTTTTAGTTCTTTAGGATTACCGAGATATTTTCACGTTGAAGGTATACTGAGGGATATTTTAGTAATTTTACATTTAAACCAAGTCATTTAAAGTTGCTTAGATGCTTTAATGCCAAAAGGATTTTAGAGGATATTTTAGTCTTATCGACCACATTCGCGTTCTTTAAGTCTAATTTCATACGTGAGGTCAAATTGAGTTTTAGGACAAATATTATTACTTTTAATAGAATTGAATATTTTTTAAAATTAAGGTAATATCTCTGAAAGTAGTATGTGGAATTTCTTTTAGCATATAAGAGGGCTTTTAGGAATTATTTTAATAATGATATATCCTTTTCAAAATGAAAATTAGGATTTTTTAAATTTAGTGAAAATAAAACTTTTTGTATTCCTTTGATCCTCTGTAGGTTATGTAAGATACTTTTATTGTTAGAGTAAAATGTTTCATATTCCTTTGGTCCTCCAGTGGGGTGTGCAACATATTTTAACTTTGCTTATTCCTCTGGTTCTCTAGTGGGTACATAAGATATTTATTGTTAAAATAAAACCTTTCATATTCTTCCCATCCTTTAGTGAGGTGTGGAAGATATTTTGATCTTTTTTATTCCTCCGACTCTCCAGTTCAATATGAAAGATATTTTGATTTTTAAAAATAATAAAAAACTTAATTTTCTAAAGAGAATTATAAATTTAGATTAGGAAAATTTTGAAATACGGAATCATAATTAAATATTGAGTATGAAATCAGCTAAAAATCAAGATTTAAATTAACACATAATTAATAAGTTACCGATTTTTGGACATCATGAGAGGGATCAATCCTTACTCACGATTGTAATCGACTTTTAGACTCTTTCATGCTATCTCTCATACCATCAGATTTGAGAATTTGTTTTTATGGGTTTCATAACCCTAGAAATACAAACTTCGATAGGTGACCAATCTCACCTAGCTAAAATAAATTAGTGGTGACTCTAAAATAAATAGTCAATTCATAATGGTTATTTAAGGTTAAGTCGAGTGAACGATTCATCTTGATGACTCAGTCCCTAAATATAAAAAATATAAAAAAATTAATAATGATATGGCTCTTAGATATAAAAAATAATGACATATAAATATATATAGGAATAAAGGGTACACCCGCCTTTTAAGTCAAACTGGTCAAGATTCGTATCTAGGCAATGTTACGACACAAACTAACATGATCTGGTTATTGTGCTCACACTAACAAGCTCTCTCTAGCACTAAAGCCAATCATCTGTATGTTTTAGCCCCATACTCTTCATAGGGTAATCATGTTTTTGCTGGGGCAAAAGCTTAATAAAAAGATCAACTATATTGTCCTCATAGGTACTCGCTCCATATTAACATCACTTTTTTTTATTTTATCTTTAATAATGTGATATCGTTGTACCATGTGTTTAGATTTATGATGCGACCTTGGTTTATTAGCTTGCACTATGACGATAACATTAAAAAGGTACTAGATCAACACTACTTGGAATCATATTAAGTTTAGGAATGAACTTTTTCGTCCCAACTTTCTCTTTCGTTGCCTTTCATGCGATGATGTGTCCAGCTTCAATTATTGAGTCTGCAATTATAGACCATTTGTAACTTTTTGAACTAATTGCAACAGCATTAATGGTAAATACAAAATCTCTTTATGACTTGTAGTCATCATAATCTAACTGAAACCTAGCATCATTCTAACCCCAAACTTAAAGCTTAGCCTTTCATAAAATAGAAAGATATCTTTAGTAATTCATAAGCACTTTAGGATATTCTTCAAAGCTATCTAGTAAGATTCACCAGGATTGCTTTGGTATTTGCTTGCGATACTTAGAGCATATGATACATCTAATCTAGTACATAACATGGCATACATGATAGATTGTCAAGGCATATGGAATCTCATTCATTTGTGTCCCCTCATTTGATGTTTTAGGACATATTTCTTTCGAGTAGTGCATACCATGTACCATAGGTAGGCTTCCTTTCTTGAACTTTTCCATCTTAAGCCTTTTAAATACCTTGTCTATGTATAAGGATTAGGATAAGCCAAGCATCCATTTTGATCAATCTCTATGGATCTTAATTTGCAAAATGAGTACTACTTCTCCTAAATCCTTCAAAGAGAATTCCTTAGATAGTTAAACCTTAGTGGTCTGGAGTATAGGTATGTTATTTTAATTAACATATGACAAGAAGAAAGTGATTGCCTGCCATTGATCTTCTTGTAAACACATAGATCATTAGGATTCATTTTGAAGCCAAATTCTTTAATTATTTCATTGAATATAATGTTACAATTCCTTGAAGAATGCTTTAGTCCATAAATGGCCTTCTTTAGCTTATATACCTAATTTGGATTTAAATTAGATGTAAAACCATTGGGCTATGTCATATACACCACTTTTTATATATATGTTCCCATTAAGGAATGCTATTTTTGCATCCATTTGCTATTTCTCATAACTGTGATATACAACTACTACAAGCAATTTTGAATTTATTTTACCATGATAATTGGTGAAAAAGGTTACTTCATAATCAATATCTTTAACTTGATTATAACATTTTTTCTGCCAATTTGGCTTTATATGTTTGCACATTTCCATTTATGTCAGTTTTTCTCTTAAAGACCTATTTGCACCCTATGGGCTTTATTCCTTTAGGTTTCTCAATCGAAGTCCATACTTGGTTAACATCCATGTCATCCATCTCACACTTCATGGCATCAAGCCATTTTTCAAAATCAGTGTTAGATTTTACTTTCTCATAAGTGGTAAGCTTAATATCACTAGGCAAGTCCTTTCTATCTATGAGGAATCCATATCTCTCAAAAACTTCCCTAGTCTTACCAGACAATCAGAGTGCTTATGTCGCTTGAGTTTCGAGTGGAGCCTTTAATGTTTCATCCATCAATTTCGATTATATAACAATGTCTATTTGTGCTTCTTAAATTTCTTCAGGACCAATTTTACTCCTACTGAACACTTCTAGTAAAAACTCTTTCTCTAAAAAACAACATGCTTAGAAATAAATATTTTTTGTTCAGCCTGGGGGTAAAAATAATACCCATAAGTTTCCTTACGATATCCCATAAATGTAAATTTATCTGACTTAGCTCCATGCTTGCCAGATATTGTTCGCATCATATAAAAAGGATAGTCCTAAATCTTAAAATGAGACAAAAATGGTCTTTTACCATGCCACATTGAAGAGAACTCTTTCTCGATGAAGTTTGGCCTTATGCGAGTATTGGATTTCAAAAGTCATCAAAACATAAACATAACGAAAATAGTAAACATAAATATAGCCAGACTTCCCTGTGGATCTTTAAGGAGGGACTTACATATGGTAAACAATAAAAAATTAATCCAAGATTTAATCATCCATATGATCCATATGATCAGAAGATATCTTACGTTTAGATGTTGAAGGATCCTTAAAAATCACAAGCAGCACATGTGTCCTGCCTTTAACAGTTATCCACATGATAGCTATTAAAACCTTTCTAAGGCTCAGTGGTTCTGAGTTGCTAGCTACAAGGATTACCAACCCCTAACAAAAAGGCAACTTTAAATCTTGAATCAAACTAGAACCAAAAAGAGAAATTGGAAGAAGTTTATAACAAGCACAAAATCTCTTAAAAAGATGGCGCAAAATAAGGCTTGTGTTTAGGTTGGAATATTTTTGACAAAAACTAAGTTTTATTTATAAAATATTTTCTTGAGATATTTAATAGCCTTCTATCTTAAAATTAGGCTAGAAATTCTCTTTTAAGCCTTTAAGCCATTATATATATATATATATATATATACTACCTCAATCCTACTCCTAGTCAGATTTAGAATGGAATAGTTTTGACTTAGTTAAAACTCTCTAAACAAGTTGAACTTATTCTCCTTATTTTAGGTTAATTAGATGGTGAGCTATTCCTACCCATCTTGACCAAAGTGCATACCAAAATTAGGCCAAAAAAAATATATATATATA
>JBBYHO010025102.1:0-11983 GCA_038382025.1 Adansonia gregorii
ACCCCTAATGGACTCAAAAATTACCTAAAAAGGCTAAATGAACCCTAAACATTCACCTTTGGCATAAAAGCATCTTGATGAAAAAAATTACAAAAATTCCTCTAGGATATACTTTCACCATGAAAGTATCCTGGTACCCCTAATGGACTCAAAAATGGCCTTAAAAGGCTAAAGGAACCTTAAACTTTCACCTTTGACATAAAAGCATCTCAATAAAAAAATTACGAAAATGCCTCTAGGGTATACCTTAGACATGACAGTATTCCGATACTCCTAATGGACTCGAAAGGATAAGTAATGATGATTCTTACTCTAAATGGAGAATTTAGATTACAAAAATGACCTAAAGTATGAAAATTGCTAATGGGTCCCTAAATTTTTCAAAATTGAGTATTAGTCCTTAATTAATTAATAATGCTAAAAACATTTTTAAAAAAAAAACCCAAAATGGGTGATTTAAATTTTAAAATAACCTAACACACGAAAATTCCTTTAAGTCCCTAAATTTTTAAAAATTATATTTCGTACCCTAACGGAGAACCAAAAGACTACGTAAGGTTTTAATATTTTTAACACCCCACTGGAGAACCTATTGAATACTAAAAATATTTAAAAATATTCTAAGAGAGTGATTTCATGCTAGAGATAACTAGTTTAGCCTAAAAGTGCTAGATTTCCCTAGCGGTTCTTAAGCTTCCCTAAAATTACAAGTTGGCCCCAACATGATTAAAATATAAAATTAAGCATTAAATACATCAAAATAACCATTAAAAATCACATAGAAAATTACAAGCAAGATTCAGTCACTTCTTTTTACTCTTAGGGTAAATTTTTCAATTTATTACCTTTATTATTTTATTTTATTATTTTTCTCATTTTGTACCTTAATGGAGAACCAAAAAGATACGAGATGTTTTAAAGACTTTTATACCCCCTACGGATAACCATGGGAATATTAAAAGCCAAAAATATGGTTGAAAAAAATTGATTTTATTATTAAAACTTAAAATTTACTATTTGGTCCCTTTATTTTTACATTTTTATTCAATTAAGTCTACATATGATTATGCATCTCTAAAATCATTAAATCATGTAGAAAAACATATACAAACATTTACAATATGCCATGTGTAATATTAGGACCAACACAATACACCTAAAATTACAATTTTACTATACTTTGCAAACTAACCCTAGAACTTTTAGATGTTTGCAATTTAGTCCTTAATCAATCAAAACCATCATGAAAACACATCATTAATGCATGAAATCAGCTTGGAATCAGCAGCAAAACATGGCAAAAATACTCATTAAGATTTGGCCAAACATGCGATTTGTTAGAACAAAAATTTTTCATTTTTTTGGTTTGGTTTCTAAGTTTAACATTTGTTACAAAATGACATGTTAATATCATAAAGCAAACAAAATTTTCATGGTGGAAAAACAAGTAAAACACATGCATACACCATTTTTTGCATAAAAACACAAAACTTTCAAACATATAACAACCAAGTTACCACAAATCAAGCAAGACAACATATATACATGTGATATTACAACAAAATGACGATGAAATCAACAAGAAATAGAAAGGAAGAAGGTGACTACCTTGGTTGAAAATCAAAGGGGTAAGGGTTTATCTTATTTTTATTTTTTTTCTTTTTTTTCCTTTCTCTTTTTTTTTTCTTTTTTCTTTCTTTTTCCCTCCATTTTTTTTCCTTTCTTCCCCCAAAAACTTGTCAATGAAGAAAAATGTCGTCTATTTATAGAGGAAAGGGTGGCAGTATTGTTGCCTAAATGGGGTGGTCGAATGGCCCCTTTTTCTTTTTCTTTTTTTTTTGTTTATTTGATGTGAAGATGGCTTGTTAGGTTAAATAACCATAATTGTTGTCATAACCCCATGCTGTTGTTATCTTTTCTCTCAAGCCACTTTATTATCAAACTCATGATAAAGTTGATCACATCATGTAATGGGTAATGAGAGATGTAACCAACTTAGTTAGAAAATAATTGGATGAGAAAACAAGCTAGTTAGCATGTAACTAGTTAGAAAAAGTAAATAAAATGAAATAAAATAAAATTTCCAAAAATCAAAATAAAATTGAAATTAATTTTACTTGATCATAGGCAAAATTTTAGAAATGAAATGGCACAAAAGATCTTGATTGGAAGTTAAAAACCCATAAAATTTTATAAGAAATGCCTTAGTGTAAGAAAATTGACATATATGAAAAAAAATTCAAAACCCATCAAATAAATTAAAATTTCCAAAACTGTTTTAATGGGAGTTCAATGATAATATCAGATGAATTTTAAAATTTTTAAACCACAGAAAATTCCCTCAAAAAATATTTATGGAATAAAAAACTCGATTTTTCAAAAACAAGGAAGTTTAAGAAAAAAAATCAAGCTCATGAAAATGAATGAATTTTTAAAAAAAAATGAATTAAGGCGAATCAAATAATAATATTTGATGAATTTTAAAAATCATAAACGAAGAAAAATCACCTCGAAAACATTCATGGAGTAGAAAACTCTACATTTCAGAAACAGGGAAATTTCAAGAAAAAATTCAAAACTCATGAAAATAAATGAATTCTTTAACAGTAATTTAGTGTGAATCAAACAATAATATTGGATGAATTTTGATTTTAAACCTCGAGAGGATTCCACTAAAAATTTTACGAGTAAAGAAAAACTCGTATTTTTAATATCAAGAAAAATTATGAAATTTCATTGATACTGAAGTAAAACAAATTCAAGGCCACATATTATTCAAAACATTAATTTCTAAGGTGAAGAAAATGAACTTGTAAAATTTTTAAAAATAGATCTCCAAGAACCAAAAGTAAAATTCACACGCATGATACTCGTAAGACTACAAAATTCAAAATTAATTTATAAAATTTACAGTTTGACACTTTATGGTAGAAAATGCCAATACATATTTTTTTCTTGAATATTTATAATTTTTCAGGGTGAGAATCGGCATAAAACCACACTAGTGTTAGTAAATATATCCGACCACCAATTTCTCGAGTTTTTCAAAAAAATCTTAAGAAATTCCTAAAAATAGGAAAATTAACCATGAGATCATCTGTAGAGGTAATTTCCAAAATTTGTCAAGAACTTGTTCAAAAACAAAAATTTTTCCTTTGCAGATTTGTCATTTTTGCTCGAGAAAATAGATTTTTTTCATCATGTGTATATATAGTAATTTATATATGACTGACTAAAATTACAAAAATATGAAATCGCTCTGGTGGAAGTTGACCTCTATCAGAATGGCCACTACATTTTCATTCTCGGATACTTGGGACATTCGGGGACAGATAGCCGGGACGAAATTAGGTGTCTACAACCTCATAATGTAAAAATATTTAAGAATCGAAAAACTTTATCTGTTTGATTTTAGGAATTAAAAATTATATTTTATTTAAATATATTTTATTTGAATGTTGTATTTTTTAATTTAACTATTTAATCTTTATATTTTGATTTACGAGATAATATTTTTATTTTCAAGTAAATCTAATATTCTATTTGTTTGAAACATTGATGAAATATGATTTAAAGTTAAATTTGTTAACAATGTTATTAGTATTACACCATATATCAAGTTCAACCATATGTTAAAATTATAACATTATTTTTGTATATTAAATTATCATTGTATTAAAATTAAGTTTTAAATGCGGAATAAGCATAATTATATATTGTGCATGATTATTTTATAATAAATCAAATGTTAGATTAATTAAAAATACTATTTTTTTTTAGAATTAATTGTTATGAATATGATAATGGTAGTACTAAAAACTATTTGATTCATATTTAATATGTTTCAAATAAATTTTATTCTATAATTTAATTTAAAGGTTCACTATTAATTACTTTATTGATAATACATTATTAATATAATTATATAATAATTATAAATAACTTTTCTATTAAATATTTTTATTTAAGAAAATTTTGATCCTTTATTTATTTATACTTTTTTTAAATAAAATCATATAATTATAATTTGAATTTTCGTATAAATTTAGATGGTTATTGATTTCAAATCAGATTGATCTCGAATTCAAATTTCAATAGATTTCAGCTTTTACAAGTTTCCAATTGCATTGATTTCAAATTTTTTTGAATTTGTTTGTTTTTCAAATTTGAAGTTTTTAAATTTATACCTTTAACTTTTTAATTCAATTCAGATTAAATCAAATCAAATCTAAAATTAATTTAGATGAATTTTTAAATTCAGACTACTTCGTGAGGTGTAAGTTTTTTGTCGACAATATGCTCACTTCGTCATAGAAAAAAAAAGTAACATGCTTGAAAAAAAAAAAAGGGGAAAAACAGCTTGCCTCCCCGGACAATTCTGTTGGACTCTAGTGTTCACGAGGAAAAAAAACAATTTTCTTCACTATTCCCAAAGTGTTTAAACCAACATAAGTGATCATGTGACTTAAATTAATTGAATATACATTGGAATCAATAAAGCAAGTTAACTTTTAAATCAAAATTTATTTTATTTTATTTTAATATTTAATATTTAATAGATTTAAAATTTAAAATTATAAGTACCTTTCTTTTAAGAATGAAAATTTTTTACCTTTTTTTCATGTCCCCTTTTATATCTCATCAGTCGCGTCTTATTATATGATTTTTTTTTTTTACTTTTTGCATATCATGTAATAAAAAAAAAATGGAAAAGGCGATAGAAGATAGTTGTTCATTCATGTTGAACAAGTTAGACCAAATATTCAAGCACAGGTGTTAATGCCTTTAAACGTTTGCTATTATTATTAGATAATTGAATTTTAAAGGTTGTTATTATTATCCCCTCGAAGGCATTTTTTTTTGGTAAGCATTGAATCAAATTTAGAAATCAGTAGCTTGAAAGGTTACGTTACATAATTGGCATGCAACCGATATGCTATCTTCTCTCTCTCAAGTATCGCTGCTATGAAGAATCGTCACGTCTTTAATTAATGAAAAGGAAAAAAAATCAAGTTGAAAAAGGAAACTTCTCGGAATTCATGTTCTTTTTTTAATTCTTACCCTTAATCATTAAAGAATGTTAGCAGTAAGATGTTTGTATTTGTGTGTGTATATATTTATATGTCATTTGCTTGATCTCATGTTTTTCATACATATATATATATATGTATTCGCAACTTTGGTCCACATGAGAATGTAAATACGTGTTGATGCATACAAGCTTAAAACCCTAAAAAAATCCCAATCATGATCTTAAATCTGTTAATTCATCTTATCATTTTTTAAAGATGTCATCTAATAAATTTAATGTATATTCATAATTTTTTTATTTTCAAATTACCAAAAAATAAAAAAGCTAGAAATGGAAGCATGGAACGATGAGGATGGTGCCAGCTTAACCCAGTTTGATCCTTCTCCCTCTTGAAAGATACATAAAAAGGGCAACAAAATTTAAAGAAAAAAAAGGATAAATAAATAAACAAATATAACTAGGATTTAAATTCTACAAAATATTCTATATGGGATAAATTTTGAAATGCGAAGAGAGATCTCTTTACATTAATATAAAATTAAATTAAATATTTTTATAATTTTGTATATAATTAATATCTTAATAAATGATTTTTAAATATATTAATATAATTACACTCGTTGTATATTTAAAATTTTAAATTAATATGATATCTCTATTATATCGATTAAAAATACTATTTATATATATATATATATAATGATTGAAAATTTTTTATACAAAATAAATTGTTTGACATTTTTAATTTACTTAAAACTTAAGTTATTTTATCTATATAAATAGAAAATGAAATACGATGATCAAATTAAAAAAATATAAAATCACATAAAAATTTATGAAAATATGTAAAATTAATTTAATTTTACGTTATCTTCTCTGAAAAATATATATGTATGTATATATGTATGTATGAACGGATGTATGCATGTACAACATTATGTGAATTTTATTAGATGTAATTTTCAAAATAAATTAATGGCTTCTTAAAATATAATGATCTCTAATTTTTATTGTAATGTTCTTAATTATTGAATCTTTAAAAATGGTTAAAAGTATCAACATTTTTTCAACTGTAGCATTTAAACTTTCTCTTCTCTGAGAATAAAAATCTGTATAAATAATAATTTTTAAATATAATATATATGATTACAAAGTGCTAGAAATTTTTTATAAAATGATTAATCATTTAATTATAGTGCCAATAAATAAGTTAAACTCTTTTGATTTCGAAAAAGGTTTGAGTTATGCTTTTTGAACGAGGGATAAAAACTTTAATGATAAAAAATATAATAACAAGACATAAATTCTATTATTTTAGAATTTTTGCTCAAAAAGTTTTTCTTTTTAGAGTTTTGAAGTTATTTAATATATTTTGTAGTACTAGTATTATATTAAATGTAATAATTAATAATTTTATTTATTATTTTTAATGTATTATATGAAGATATTGTTATTTATAATCACAATCTCAAAAATGCCCTCATAGTATTTATTTGCAAAATTCTTTTCTTTATATCGCGTAATATCATTAGTCAACATTTATCAAGGAATTTGAGTCATAAATATCATGATTAAGCATTATAAAAAATTATTGGAATTTGTTAAGTCCTGTAAGAGCGCTAGGCCAATAGCCCAAAGCAGAGCCTAATTAATAAAATGAAAATTTGGCCAACCTTTAACCTTCCCGTAGTCATCTCACCTTGCAAGGAAAAGACCACGCTTCACAGCAAGTCACGTGAGAGTTCACATGCCAAGGTGAGGTTACCCGTACACTTAAACACCTATGCCCAATCAAGAAGTGACATAGGCACATGGCAGGCTATCCCAAACGAATATAAATTGAACTCTTTAGGGCTCATTACGGCAAGACAACTAGAAATCCTTCTATACTTTCTTTCTCCTATCTGCATTTCCTCGAATTCCTTTGAGGCCCCCTCCTAAATATTGACTTAAGTATTGAAGTATGTATCAAAAATTTTTTTATTAAATTTTATATAATTTATATGATAATTAAATAAATTAAAATTAATATTTAATTAATATTAAGATTATATTATCTAGTAAATCTTATTTAAGTTAAAACTCTATTGGTAAGAGTTAAATTTTATTTTAATAATTAATTAGAATACAAATTTTTTGATGGTATAATACAACTCTAATTAATCTTTTAGTATAAGTCTATAATTTAGTTTATATAACTTATCTGTGCACTATCATAAAGTAATTATCCAAAAATAAAGAAATAGACAAAAAGCTTATATGGAGTGTTCGTCTTCGAGTACTTAGAGTGAGGTCATGTTCTTGATCAATAATGGCTAAAGATACGTTCTTCTAGCCTTATTCTTCAGATCATCTAGTGAGATTAGTTAAAAATGAAATTTTTTCATGCATATATTGCCTATGCATAAACAATTAAATAATTTATATTAAGGATAAACGAGTTATAATAAATATAGTAAAAGCATAAAAGCTGAATTTTTAACATGCTACGATTAATCTCGTAATTTGTATTTATGTAACGAAACATATTTCACATATATACCATCAATTTGCTTATATATTGTACTTATTAAAATTTTATTATGAAATTCTTGATTAATTCATATAAAACCAAATTGATAAAGGGTTTTAATAGATTAATCATCTATCTATGTTATTGAGTCCTATAATTAAAGGAAAGAAGATTAAAAGGAGAAAATTTATGATGTATTAAAATCATGTTTGATAAAAGTTATGAAAATTGTAAAATTTGGATGGTTTGATAATGATTTTTGTGATTTTATAAAGAATTAATGCATGGGCAATGTAGATTTCATGCTAAATCATGTTTTTATGATGTTAATTGCATAAATAAGGTTTAAAAACACAAAAAAAAAACTATCCAAAAACAAGAAACAGACCCGAACAGGTCAAAAAAATCCAGCCAAGTGATGGCTGACCTGTTTGGTGGTAGGAGAAAGGTTGAGACTTTGTCCCAGCCGAAGCTTACACGCCTTAAGTGGCGTGTGCGGTGCATGCATCACCATCTCGTGGCCGTTTTGGCCCTAATTTTTTCTAGATTCCACTATTTTGTGATTTCTGATTTTTTGTTAATTTTTTTGGAATTTTAATATTACATAAAATATTTATTATTTAAATAATTATGTTTTATTAAATAATAAATATACTTGTGTATATATTCTGTGATTTTATTTCATGATAAAATATTTTGGTATGTTTAGAACATTATGGCAGTATGTACTCTCCTTGTAAAGCATTCAAAAAATTCATACTCTCAACCTCAAGTGCATATATATGTATGATAAAGTTTTTTGTTAAAATTATAGTGTAAATGTACATATCTATATGTCATTAAATAAATACCTTTTAATCTTGTGCATATTCTTATATGACATACAGAATCATGTCATATATTATGTCATGTTTTTTAAATTAGTTATAGCATTACAATTAGAAATTCTATTGTACTATATAAATTTTTATTACAAAAAGAATGAATGTCATTATTAGGTATCTAAGTCACTAGCTTAGTATTAGCCAAAGCATGTTAAGTTACATGATTTAATAAACTGGTAGTTATTTAAAATAATGAATTTTTCTTTGAATAACCACATACGGTAAACATCAGTAAAGTTTTATGTTATGAATTTATTTGGTATATGTTTGAGTTATTAAATCATATACGCAATTATTTCTTGTATACATATATTATGTTAGAATAAACAATCTAAATCAATTGCTTAGGAATAACTAAAGCATCTTAAGTTGATTGATTTAGTTAAATTAGTAGTTATTTAAAATAAAGTTTTTTTTTTAAATAACTACATATGAAGGATACATGATTTAATATTATACTCCACTACAATTATTAATATGCAATAAAGAATTGTACATATATTAAGGATATCATTATTAAGTCCTAAATTACTAGCTTAAGAGTAGCCATAGCATCTTAAGTTAGTTGATTTGGATGACAATTACTAATTATTTATATTTTAAATAAATATATAAGAAAATGGCATGATAAAGAATTATTTGTAATATGCAATAAATTTTATGCACACATGTCAGATATTATTATTAAGTTCTAAATCATTTACTTAAAAGTAGCCACAGCACCTTAAGTTAATTTATTTAGATAAAATAGTAGTTATTTAAAAACTACATAAAGAAAAATGACATTCATAAAATGTTAGACCATGAAATTAGTTATTTAGCCTGACAAGAAAATAATTAATTTTGTAAAATGGTTAAAGGATAAAATAATATAATATTAAAGTTAAATTTTTTTTGGCCTACAGCCATGGATTATTTAATTTTGGTGTTATAAAGTTATTATTTTATCATTAAAATTGTGTAAATTTATATGCATGATGCACCTCTACCCACAGGAGGGTTTGAATTTACATTTGAATATAAAATATTCAGTTAAAGTATAGTTCCTTGCATTTTGCAACAAATTTTATTATTGTAATCTGTAGTGCTATTAGAATTAAACGCTATTTGATGATGAAAAATTACTCCAATGAAGGAGTTAATTAAGCTATTTTGGGTGTAAGGATCTTAACTTAGTATTTCGAGTGGATAAATTGTCCTTAATGAATAAAATGCATAAAAAGAAAATAGATTTTGATGTATTGTGAGAGTAATCTAACCATTTAAGGATGATATATATCAAATCCTATATAAGTAGATTAATTTGGGATTTCGTCCTAATTGTTATGAGATCAGTAATTACTGTAGAGTCGCTAAAAACCATATTATTAAATCTGATCAGGTTTTGGCTGTCACCGTAATAAGAAAGCTTTCAAGAATAAAGTGTAGCAATTCTAAAAGTTATGCATGAGCATATTATATGATTTGAAAGATATTGTTGCTCAATTTAAAATTTTGAAATTGAGTATTTCAAGAAGATTTCTTATCACTTACATATTTAACTTTTTTTTTTCTAATGAGCATGACCATAAGAAACACACATAAGAAAATGGTTTATCAATAAACTCTCAATTCTATATGTTTAAGAGAAAAAGAGATTAAAGAATGAGAAACCATCTTCAGTTAGCTTAGTGACTGAAGGTAAAAAGTGATAAGTAGGCAAATGTGTTATAAAGGTGAAGAAGGAAAAATGCCAATAAAGAAAATATCATCAAGTCCTTCATTTTGTTTTAACTCAGACACATAAGGAAAGATTGCCTAAAGTATAAAAAGGACTCCAAAATAAAGGTAAACTCATTTTTATGAATCTCTTTTGGTAATGTTCCTCATAATACATGGTGGTTGGATATGTTCAACGGATTATATTTCTATAACCATTTAAGGTTTCATAAAGTCAAGGAATCCAAAAGAAAGTGGGAAGAACATCTTTTATAAAAATTGTTAAGGACTATCAGATCATTTTTGAAATCAATATTTGTTTTAAACCTTAAAAAGAGTTTATTTTTACTTTTAAAAATTTTTTAGGTAAAAAAAGTTTTAAATTTAAATTTTTAAATTTTATTGTTGAAATTTCAAAATAAAATTTTTCTATTGATTTTTCATCATTAACTTGAATCTTGATTGTAAGAATACGTTTATTAACTATTTCTATGATTTCCTATAGTAAAGATATGCTATAGATGAAAATTCCTTCAAAGCTGTGGTATAAAGATTATGTCATATTTGCATATAGAAATTTAAGAGAATGAACAATGATGGAGTTCTTGAAACTCTTAAGTTTGACACTTTAATTAGTTGCATTTAAGGTTTCATAAAGTCAAGAAATCCAAAAGAAAGTGGGAAGAACATCTATTATAGAAATTGTTAAGGACTATCAATCATTTTTGAAATCAAGATTTATTTTAAACCTTAAAAAGAGTTTATTTTTCCTTTTAGAAATTTTTTAGGTAAAAAGAGTTTTGAATTTAAATATTTAAATTTTGTTGTTGAAATTTCAAAATAAAATCTTTCTATTGATTTTTCATCATTAACTTGAATCTTGATTGTAAGAATAAGTTTATTAACTATTTATATGATTTCTGGTAGTAAAGATCTGCTATAGATGAAAATTTCTTCAAATTTGTGGTATAAAGATTATGTCATATTTCCATATAGAAATTTAAGAGAATTGACAATGATAGAGTTCTTGAAACTGTTAAGTTTGACACTTTAATCAGTTGCATTATGGAAAAGGCAAACTAAAAAGTCTACAAAAGGGAGCTAAAAAAAGCTTTATAATATTTAGAGAACATGCACATTCTCCTTAGTTAACAGATTGATGCATTAAAATTGCTGTTGATGTCTTTATTAAAGTCCTAACTAAATAATTTTCTAGAACTTTCTTAGAATTATAGAAACGTTGGAATCTAACTTAAGACATTTACAAACTTAGGTTGTTAGTTAACGTGAAGGCTTATAGCTAAACATAAGGAAACTAGATCCAAGAACATTTAGTAGTCATAGGCTATTCAATTAACTTAAAGGGGCAAAGATTTTAAATGTCTCTCATATTCAACTAGCATTGTTGAAGCTAAAAATGCTATGTTTCTTATGGATCATAAGTTTATAAAAGCGACTTTTCTTGTAAAGTCGATATTGAGGAATAAATTTATTTGGATTCATCCTTTGTAAATGACTTTATTGTTTCTCAAAGCAAACACATAGAATTAACTAGAGAGCAATAAAATCAACTACAACCTTTACAATAGTTCATTAATCTCACTGACTAAAGGTGTACAAAATGTGTCGCAACGTACCCCGGGGTGGATCCTCGCGGATTTAAGAGTGCGTATGACTTAAAATATTTTTCTGACTTGGAAAATGTCTTCTTGACTAAGACTATTCTTTGGCGATGTGAGGAGAACGAGAATGTACAGATTCTCGACTTATTATACAATGAAAGGGACCATAAGACGAATCACTCATCTTATTGGTCTCGTATGACCATCACAAAATGGCCAACGCTTGGAGTCGCCA